>PVIH01012447.1:0-63515 GCA_004025045.1 Sigmodon hispidus
AAAAAAAATTCAGAGGGAAAGATGAACACAAAGAAAATATAGGTGTAGCAATCTTATTTGTATTTCTTCCCTTGATAAGCCATGCTTATCATTCTTATCCTCTATATAGTTATTGTTAACTCTTCCACATTTTAAATTCTTTTTACTGTGTTTTTTTTTGATAAATACAAAATAAAGAAGGAAAAAAAAAGAATCTAGAACCCAAAACCTTGAATAACCCAATCAAAAATTGCGGTTCAGATCTCGAAAAGGGAATTCTCAGCAGAATGATTACAAATGGCTGAAATGCACCTGAAAAAGTGCTCATCATCTTTAGCTATCAGAGAAATGCAACCAAAACAACTTTGAGATACTACCTGACACCTGTTAGATAGTCTAAGATAAAAGACACAGAGGACCACCTATGCTGGAGAGGATGCTGAGCAAGGGAAACACTCCTCCACTGTTGGTGGGACTGTTAAGCTTGTTCAGCCACCTGGAATGCAGTATGGTGGTTTCTCAGAAAATTGAGAATCAATCTCCCCAAGGACCCAGCAATACTACTTCTGGGCGTATACCCTAAAGATGCACAGTCATACTCCAAATGCATTAGCTCAACTATGTTCATAGCAGCATTATTTGTAATAGCAAGAACCTGGAAACAACCTATATGCCCTGCAACTGAAGAATGGATTAACAAACTGTGATGCATCTACACAATGGAGTACTACTCAGCAGTAAGAAAAAATGATATCTTAAAATTTGCAGGCAAATGGATGGATTTGGAGAATATCCTCCTGAGCAAGGTATCACAAACCCAGAAAGATAAGCAGGGGTTGTACTCACTCATTAGTGGACTCTAAACAAATAAACAAGAAAAAAAGCAAAGCATGCCCAAGCTGCAAACCACAACCACTGAACAGCTTGGGATCAAAAACACCTTGGACCTACTCCTTGGATCCCACTCCTCCTAGAGGAATACCTGACTCAGTCTCGATTTGGGGGGGGAGAAAACTGGATTTGCCAGGAGTGGAGGCTGAACTAAGCAATATTGGGACCGTGGGAGCTTGGGACTGCCTGCCCAGGGTGGATGGGGAGTTGTGGAGAACAGAGAATGACCTGATATGGTGGGAGCGGGAAGGGACCTTGAATAAGGATATGCAAGGAGAGAAAGTGTGACTTCTTTGTTTATAATAATAATAATAATAAAAAGTTATGTAGCCATGCTTTACCTCTTGCCACTTAAAAATATTACTTTTTAAATGATAAAATTAATCAGAGTAGACTTTATGTAAAATTTCTCATTAGAATCAAAAGAAAATAGTACAATATCATTACTAATAATTTTTCACCTTCAGTTATATTGTCCAGCTGTATGTCAGCTGCATGAAAAAAAAACTATTATATATATAGTTTTACTTACCACTTCTTTCCTTGTCGGTTTTGTATTTCAGAGACAGGATTGTGTGTTGCATTGCTACCATAAGATCCTATTACTTGAGTGATTGTAAATATATATTTCCTTAAAATCAGTTACTCACCCTGCCTCCAGGGTGAGCTGTGTCATCATAGACAGAGGGACTATGAACTGTATACAGAGCAAACTCAGAGGTGAAAGAACCTCAGCTCATGGGCTGGGCTGCCCATATGGAGAATCCCTCTCGAGAGGGTGGGGTCATGCCCAGGGTCCTGAACTTAGACTCTCACTAGACTCCATTGTTGGTGGGAAGGTCAGCTTGTTCAGCCACTATGGAATGCAGTATGGTGGTTTCTCAGAAAACTGGGAATTCATTTCCTCAAGGACCCAGCAATACCACTATCGGGCATATACCCTAAAGATGCTCATTCACACCCCAAAATCATTAGCTCAACTATGTTCATTGCGACATTATTCATAATAGCAAGAACCTGAAATCAACCCTGATGCCCCTCAACTGGAGAATGGATTAACACACTGTGGTATATCTACACAATGGAGTACTACTCAGCACTAAGAAAAAGTGATATCAGAAAATTTGCAGGCAAATGGCCGGAATGGCAAATATTTTCCTGAGCTAGGTATCACAAATGCAGAAAAATAAGCAGGGATGTACTCACTCTTTATTGGACTTTAAACAAAGAAACAAACCAAAAAAGCATAGTACACCCAAGCTGCAAACCACAACCACTGAACAGCTTGGGATCTGAAGCACCTTTGGACCAGCACCTTGGAGACCATTCCCTCCAGAGGAACACCTGACCCAGTTTTGATGTTAGAATGAGGAAAGCACACTTGCCTGGAGTAGATGCTGAACTAAGCCACTTTGGGACCTTGGGACCTCCTGCCCTTGTTGGGGAGGAGATGGAGAGATGGGTAGAAGAGAGAGTGCCTGGGAGGGGCAGGAGGGGGAAGGGAGTTTGAACAAGGGGTCACAGGGATAAAAAATGAGACTTTATTCAAAAATATAAAAGAGTAAAAAAGTCACTCATGTCAAATATTAATATTCAAGAATATATCTCAAATATACTAGCATAATATTCAAAACCCTAAGCAAGTAAGAGACACACTTACTTGGCTGACACATTGTACACAATTCACCATGGAAATAGATTTTTCTGATTAAACTACATCAACATTAAACATCATCACATGGCACCTTTAATACTTCTTTTTTATGGCCATCACCTTTTCTTATGTACTGTTAGAGTTTGATTTTCTTGATTGAAATAGTATAAAAATGAACCATCTCAAAATCGCCCAGAGTATACTTATCTGTTTAAAATGACTAAGTTGCACACGCACACATGCACATGCACACACACACACACACATAGATACTAGATAACAGACATAAATAATCTAATTAAGAGAGGGACAAACAGCAGCTTTCCAAATATATCCATATTCCTTCCTTTCCCCTTTAAACAAGATTCTATTATATATGCATAAATGAAACAACATAAAAGAAGTCTAATGCTAATGTCCTATATTAAGTCAAATGATATATCACACTGAGTCTAAGTAAAAATCTGCCATTTTATTCTGTATTCTCTGTTGTTTCTTTCATTTTTTTCACATTAATAAGGTAATTACAATATTGAATAAGGCTGTGCTTCTTGGATGACATTCATTAAAAATAATGACATGAAATTTGGCTACTATTTCCTGCTTAAAAATACACAGGGCTGTGGATATAAATTATCAACCTTATTATTTTTAAGATTTTAAGTAATCCTAAGATCTGGGAATCTTTCTGGCTCTTGCTGCCTAACAGAAAATAGCCTAGCATCTGCATGCAGATCTGCACAGCAGCAATTGGTCCGAATCTTCCCTCTAGATTGCTCCTACAGTGTGGAGTTTTAGAGAATAAACAAATTTATAACAGTATCAACTAGACAAGGCCTATTACTTTAAACACAATCAAAACCTTCACAAGTTTCTATATAGACATTTTTTATAGACATTCTTTATAGACATTCTTTATAGACATTTTAAATAAAAACACTATGGTTTTTTCATGAGCAGTTATGAGAACACAAAATAATAAAACAGAACTGTATTTTAATTAAATGCTGATGTTTTCTGTAATGATGAGCTGAATGAGTGATTTCCAACACGTCTCAGCTACATGATACTTTTCATATGTGCTGAATGGATTCACTTTCAGTCTCAAAATTGCTTAGGAAAAAAGATGAAGCCCCCTCCCATTAATTTATTTCTATTTAGTTGTTTCTTTTTTTCTCTTTACCAGAATAAATAGAGTTTCATGATTCTATGTACACTAACAAACTATGCTCTTAGGGTTCCTCTTACTACATGGGGAAAAAAAGCTGTAAAAATGTTACCTGACAGAATAAAATGAGCTACAGATCTGGATTTCTTTGACTATTTAAGCTTCAAATTAAGAGGAATAACTCCTCAGTGTCACTTTTCCAAAAATGAGTATATTGTATTGGCAATAACCAATGTATAAAATGTTTCCTAAGTGTGCCTTATTTATATATTTGATTATATTCATTCACACAGACATTAGAGTTTGATTTCATTTTAAAGCTACATATGTTAAAGTCTTTTCTTTTTAAAAGCTCCATTAGATTGCTTCTGCTATTCTCCTTCCACATTGTGTTAGTTTCTGCATTAGGGACAAAACAGCCCAACAATTCAGAGTATTAGATCAGTAAGGCAGTAAGGCCTTCCACCCTTCTTCCTGCTCCTACTCTCTAACTCCTCTGAGAACAAAGAGATAAATGGTTGGAAATGCTTTGGGAAAGGCAGTTCCTGAATGAGCAAATGACATGACAATAGTTAGACAAGATAAATTAGAAGCAGTGACCCTGCAAGATAATACAACTCAGCCAAAAATATCTTCAGAAAGACGGTCCCTGAACAGTAACATGACTTCTATTTTCACATTATTAAATTAAATGAATTTAAAGATCTAAAAGAATTTCTTTTGTAATTGATAAATTTCTATGAAAATTACACAAATTTTAAGCACTTATTTCTAAGGCTAATAATAGATAAAGACTTTCTTTGTTGTCACTGATTAAAGGAGAAAAAGAACCCTGCTTATTGATCAGGAGCCACACATACAAACCCATCCCCAATGGCAAATGTGACTTATGATAGCATTTCTTCTATTCATAACAGTGGTCAACATGTGACTTTTGGCAAGCCACAGAGTTACAAAGAGGAGTTACTTTGGCAATATCTAATACCTCTTTTTTTAATGCAGTCATTAATTTTCATTTAAATCTAGGTTTTAATTTCAAAAGTAACATTTACAGCTCTAGAAAATGGCACAGTTGTCAGACAAAAATATTTTAATGTGGCGCTTTCTGCTGCATTTCAAGCATCTGATTTAATATTTTACCATTAACTGCATAACAAAATCCTAAACCTTTGGGCATTTGTTTAAGGTGTGACTGATTGACTTGTTTTCTCATTTTGCAGTGAATGGAAGGACTAAAACCATTTTGTTAGAAAGTCACTGGTGCCACCTTGTGTCAGTATTTCAAACTACAGCCGAATATTCAAAAATAATCATTTAGGGAAGTTAATCAGAATGAATTAGACACATGTATGATATTGTCAGAGATCAAATCCAGAACAATTATTTTAAAAGAACATTTTAAAAATTCAAATCACATAATTGGTACTAATAATTTTGTTTGCATTTGAAATGCAGAGTTTTCAACAGTATAGTATCACACAGGAGAGGTTCGTAACTATTTATTTTACTTTTTGAGACTATAATATAAATAGGCTATTTCCCTTCCTCTCTTTCTTCCCTTTAAACCTTCCCTTATAACCCTACTTGCTCTTTTTCAAATACATTAATTATTGTTGTACACATGTTTTTAGAAATATGTGTATGTAACATACATACATACACATGCAACAAATAAATACATAAGTGTATCCTGGTCAGTATGTATAATATTACTTGTATGTACATTTTCAGAGCCAACCATTTGGTATTAAATAACCAATTAGTATGCTCTTCTTTGCATTCCTTACTTACCTGTGTAGTTCTTTGTGTGGGGTTGGGGGTCTCCTGGAGTCTAGACCCGCATCTACATTTGCATGTCTGTTGTGGTTGTCTTTGTTCACCTGTGTTTAGGCAGATTAATGGTAATTCTTTCTGGGTGTAGCTTCTGGCCTTTCCTTTTTTTCACTTTTTTATTTAAGAAGATTTATTATTATTATTATTATTATTATTATTATTATTATTATAAATACCACTGCTGGCCCTCTTTTACCTCCTTCCATTCCCTCTCAGTCCTCCCTCAGCCTCCCCCTCCCATTCCCCATGGCGTCCCAAAGTGAGTCACTTCAGTCTGGAATATATAGTTGAGGTAGGTTCTACTCCCTCATCCCAATATTACTGCTGAGTTAGGTGTTCCTCTGTAGAGAATGGGCTCTGATATATCATTTCATGTACTAGGAACATACTTTGATCCTACTGCAAGAGACTCCACAAACTGTCCACCTTCATTTGACTATTGACTGTTGTCTCTCTATACAGGGTTTAGTTACTTTCCCTGAAGGTTCCTCAGTGTATATGTCAGAGTCAGTGAGCTCCCAAGAGCTTGGGTCAGCCATCTCTGTGAGTCTCCGCCTCATGATCCTGATCCCTTTGTTCACATACTCTCTGCTCTTCCTCTCTTCAGCTGGACTGGGAGTTTGACCTGGTGCTTAGCTATGGATCCCTGCTTCTGCCTCTAGTCATTGCTGGATGAAGGTTCTATAATGACACTTAGGGTATTCATTTATTTGATTATAGAGGAAGTCTTGTTTAGGCACCCCCTTCAGTATTGGTTGGAGTCCTAGGCAGGGACATCTTGTGGGTTCTTGATTAGAACCAGATTTCTTTCTAACACCACAGTTGCTCCCTCTAACAAGATATCCATTTCTTTGTTCTCTCTCTCTGTTGCTCCTCCCACTCAACCGTCTTCTCTCATTATTTGTCAGAGAGACTGACTTAAAATTTCCTCATGAGTTATTTATGCGGTGTTTATATCAGGGTAAACTATTTTATGAAGAGTTCAGTAATATTTCTTTACGTTCTATTTTATGCAATGATTTGAGGAGTACTAGTATCATTAACACTGTTTCCAAGGCTCAGCCTGGCTTTCACACTGAGTCCTTCTGAGCCTGGATTGTGGATGGTGTTTTCGAAGTTAGGACATTTATATTTTTTTTTTACTGTTTCAATCTCATTGCTTGTTTCATTTGCTGACAGGGTTTCTGTGTGTAGCTTTGGACCCTGTCCTGGAACTCACTCTGTATGTACTGAACTCACAGAGATCCACCTGCCTTTATCTTCCCTTTATCTGGTAGCCTGCATTTTTGGTAAGGCAATTGGAACCATTGGTATTCAAAGTTATTACTGAATGTTGTATATGATTTTCCATCATTCTGTCAATTTTACAATAGTTCATATTTTTTGTTCTTCATCTCCTTATCTATTGTTCTAGCATGGTTTATTTCTTTCATGCAGCTTCATACATGTAGCTACAGTTCTCTTTAGTGCAATGAACTCCTTCAAGCATATTTTCTGTTTCTTAAGTTTGTATTTGTCATGGAAGTTATTTTTCTCATTGAATTATGATGGACAGTTTTAGTTATAGTAACTTAGGTTGGCATCTTCTGTCTTTCCAAGCATGTTCTTCTGGCTGTTAGCATGTCTTTCAAGAAATCTGCTGTCATTTGAATGTACTTATGTTTACACATTACTTAATATTTCTTTAATGTAACTTTCAATATTTTTCTTTGTCCTTTATGCTTCATGTTTTAACTATAATTTTGTATGGGCAAGTCCTTTTTTGATCTTGTATTTCTTCTTTATTTTCTTTTTAATTACTGTGTGTGTATATGTTGTGTGTATATGTGTGTATGTGTGTGTACCAAATTTCAAATATTATCAACTATTGTTTATGACTAATTAGAATTCCCAGGTAGCCCTTATTTGAAATATAGGTTTAACATAATACTTCAGAGGAGATAATAGCAGTCATAGTTTTACAAACTATATGGGAAAACGTATTGTATTCTCAATAGTAGCTGCCATTGGACTAGGTTATGGTAGAAGAAACAGGAATGAAAATATATAAACATAGTTTGGTCTAGGAATACTTAGTACTAAGTAAATTTCTTATAGGATTAAAGTAAAATAAACAAGACAAATTTAAGAACAAAATTCATTGTGCCTTTAGTTGTGTCAAATCTTTGTCAAAGCAGTTAATGTGAACTTTTATGGGGGTTAGAAGCTTTTCTAGTTGTATAGCTAGCACTTATTTGAAAAGGAGAGACTAATCTGAAGATTTAGGAAACAGCAACAAATTTTTTTTTTTTTAAATTTCACAGTTCTTGGAATATTTTGTATCCATGCTAAATTGCACCCTTTCAGACATCAAGCTAAAACCATACCTGCAGAGTTGGAAATGCTAAATATCATTTATTTGGAATTCCAAATGACTTCTGTCAGTTCTGACTTGCTGCAGCAAGACACAAATGTGAATTCCATTTCAGCTGAGATATATTTACTAATGGTTTGTTGAACACGTGGCTCTAACACAGGAGACATTTGTAAGTTTTGTGGCAAAAGAGGGCCTCTACTTCATGAACTGCTTCATGCTTGCCACTCATCTTGATCTCGCACTGAACTTAGAAATGTTAAGTTAAATGTACTTACTGAATCAAGGGCTGTAGCTAGCAGTTGAAGTCCTGAGAAGAAATAGAACCAACTGAAGAGTTTTTAAGACATTGGTTGCATGCTCTTAGGACTCTTTCCCTCCTAGTGGGTTGTCTTGTCCAGCTTCAATTTGAGTGCTTTTGTCATATTGTATTTTGTTTTGTCCTTTGTGGTCACTGTGACTTGAAGGCCTATTTCTTGCTGAAGGAAAATGGAGGGGAAGCATATCTGGGGGAGAGAGAATGTAGGGACAGTTGGAAAGAGTGGAAGGAGAAAAATCTGTGGTCAGGATGTGTTGTATGAGAGAAAAATCATACAACTTTGCAATCAAAAATGGTGAAATGAAATTGTTATTAACGTTTGTCAGAAACCTCTTTTATGTAAAGCTTGAAATATATTGCTCATTATATAGGGATAAAAGTGAAGGGATTCTACAGAAGTGAGGCTAGTTAGCATGTAAGAGCTCACCATATACAATGTGTGTACTGTATGAGGTAGCTCTCATTTGAGGCATTGCCAAGTTTGCCTGACCCAAGTGGCACACTCTATGTTGAAAAGGTGTGCCACAGTGTATATCACTGAGGTTGAGATGACATCAGACATAGGATATATCAGAGTCATCCTCTTTACTTCTTCCAAAACACTATGCTGCTATCTTAAATTACTCCTTTTGGTTTTGGCAATCTTCAAGGAAAAGTGATTTATTTGTGCATATTTTCCAGTGTCTGGAATGGAATGGAGCGTATGGTTTACCATATTTATTTTAATTATAAAGTAATCCCAATTCACCATAAAAAAAGAGATATTGGCTGCAGAAAGACCCGTAAAGAAGATTGTACATTGTCAATGTATATCAACAAATTCGAAAGGAAAAATCAAGATCAAAGACTGGAAAGATGGCCAGTGGTTAAAAGTAAATGCTGATCTGGTAGAGAATCAAGTAAGTTCCTATCTCCTATATTGGGCAACTCACAACTATCCATAACTAGCTCAAAAGGACAGAACATCTCTCTTTTTTTTTGCCTCCAGGAGATCTGCACAAACCTATACACAAACACAAATGGACATAAGTAAAATTAATTATTTTTTTATTACATAGATACCTGTGTGTGGGCACATGAAAGTCAGTGCCTTTGTCTGTTGAGACTAGAAGTGGCAGACCATGCTCACCTGGAGTTATAAGTGGTTGTTAGCTGCCAAACCTGGGTGCTTGAGGTTCATTTATGTCTTCTGCAAAGGATTGCCGTCTCTTTCTGGGATTGTGATTCCTTGCTCAGGAGGATATTCTCCAAATCCATCCATTTGCCTGAAAATTTTAGAATATCATTTTTTCTTACTGCTGAGTAGTACTCCATTGTGTAGTTGTACCACAGTTTGTTAATCCATTCCTCAGTTGAAGGGCATCTAAATTGTTTGCAGGTTCTTGCTATTACAAATAATGTTGCTATGAACATAGTTGAGCTAATGATTTTGGGGTGCTAATGTGTGTCTTTAGGGTATATGCCTAAGAATGGTATTGCTGGATACTTAGGAAGATTGATTCCCAGTTTTCTGAGAAATCGCCATACTGCATTCCAGAGTGGCTGAACCAGCTTACATTCCCACCAACAGTGGAGGAGTGTTCCCCTTGCTCAGCAACCTCTCCAACATAGGCTGTCATCTGTGTTTTTAATCTTAGACATTCTGATAGGTGTAGGGTAGTATCTCAAAGTTGTTTTGATTTGCATTTCTCTGATGGCTAAAGATGTTGATCCCTTTTTCATGTGCCTTTCAGCCATTTGTAATTCTTCTGCTGAGAATTCCCTTTTTAGTTCTGAACTCCATTTTTAATTGAGTTATTAAGGGTTTGGGGCTCTAGTTTCTTGAGTTCTCTATATATTTTAGAGATCAATCCTCTGTCACTTGTAGGGTTGGTTAAAAATCTTTTCCCATTCTGTAGGCTGTCATTTTGTTTTATTTATCCTTGGTGTGGTCCATTTTAAAATTAGATTTAGTATTTTGGTATTTTGATGTGTGTCATTATGAAATGTACAGGCAAATGGATGAAACTAGAAAATATCATCCTGAGTGAGGTAATATAGACTGAGAAAGATAAACATGGTATGTACTCACTCATGAGTGGAACTAAATGTAAAGCTAAGAATACCTAGACTACAATGGACAGCTTGAGAAGCTAGGTAACAAGGAAGACCTTAAAAGAGACACATGGATCTCCCTGACAAGGGGAAATAGATGAAATCTTCCGAGTAAACTGAGGAGAGAGGGTACAACAGAGAGAAGTGGATGGGGGAAGAGAACATAGGGGCATGAGATGGTTGAGTTGGAACAGGGGCAGAGTAGGAGAACAATGAAAGAGATACATTGATAGAGGGAGAGATCATGGAGTTAGAGAAACCTGGTGCTAGGAAAGTTCCCAGGAATCCACAAGGATAGCCCCAGCTTAGATGACCAGCAGTAGTGGAGAGAGTGCCTGAGCTGTCATACCCTGATAAACAGATTGGTGAATACCCTGTCATCTTAGAGCCTTCATCCAGAAATGGATGGAAGCAGATGCAGAGATCCACAGCCAAGTACCAGGCTGAACTTGAGGAGTCCAACTGAAAAGAGGAAAGGGGGATTATGTGAGTAAGGTGGGTCAAGATCATGATGGAAAATCTACAGAGACAACTGAACCAAGCTAGTGGGAACTCATGAACTTTAGACTGACAGCTGTGGAGTCTGTGTAGACCATGGGACTGGTCTAGGCCCTCTGTGAGCTTGGTCTGTTTGAGGGGGCCCTGGTAGTGAGATCAGGATCTTTTCCTGGGATGTGAACTGGCTTTTTGGTGTCTGTTACCTATGGTGAGATGCCTTTCACAGCTTTGATGCAGGGAAGAGGGGCTTGGTCCTGCCTCAATTGAATATACCAGGCTTTGCTGATTCCCCATGGCAGGCCTTACCTGTTTAGAGGAGGGAATCAGGGAGGTGAGTCAAGACAGAAGGCTGAGGGAAGCAGGAAGAGGGATATGAGTGGAATCTGTGATTGGTATGTAAAATAAATAAAACATTTCTTCAATTAAAAAAAAAATAAAAAAGAATAAAACAGGATAGGTGATTGAGGTGTTAATTGTTCAGCAACATCACTCAGAATAGTAAGTTTAGCTGGGCTGATACTAACTAGATAACTTTTGAAAAAAGGACATGCATTTGAAGGTTTAAAAAAGTAAGTAAATGAAAGTAAGCATGAAATCTTGTTAGGTTTTCTGGAATATAGAAATACTCAATAACAATTGCTACTATCATGTTATAAAAGAAATTAAAGAATATTTCAAAAGAAGTGTTCTAAAGATGAAGTTTCTTTTTTGCTTGGCTTAATGGAAAAAGCCTATACTTAGGCTTCCTGGGAAACTACGCAGGAAGATTTCAAATTCAAGACGTGCTTGATCTTCAGCATGAGATCACAGCCAGCCTAGGCAATTTCATGAGCCCCTATCTCAATATAGCAGGAAAAAGACAGTGCTATGGAAAAAATCCTTTAAAATGAAAAGCTAGTCCATTATGATTTGAGAAATAAAAGGGTTATTTTACATTTGTGAGGCGCCTCAGCTCATAAATATTCATTAAAAATGTTTAAAATATCTACAAAAAAGGCCCCAACCAAGTCTGATTGCCACCTTCTGTGTCTCAACCAACTTTTGGTCTTCCAGCGGAGCCCTCCTTACCTATGACCACCCACAGGTCCCTTCTGTACCACTTCTGACAACCTTATCACTCAGCATGCAGACTTCCCATGTACTCCAAGGCCAACCCTGACTCAGAATTAACAAAAGATTTTTACAGATCTCACTGCAAAAATAGCAACAATTTGAAAGATAAAGCCAGTATCTTCTTTCTAAAACCTAGCAGTCCTCTAGAAATATTTGCCAGTGAGAATTACCTAGATAAACTTCAGGATGCAGAATTTAAAAGAAGAAATATGAACTTCATCAAAAATTTCAAGGAGTATAATAACTACCCAGCCTTCTCACTTCTACCTCCAATGTCTTAGACCTGATCTCCTTATTCACAGCTTTTATGAAACATGCCAAATTTAGACTGAGTTCAATATTTCCACCCAGATATATCTAAGCTTACATTCTAGGCTTAGAACAGAAAATATATCCTGTAAACCTGCCAAGTCCCCTCTGTCTACCTGACTTTATTCCAACCAAATCATTATCAACATCTAGATAGAATCTGACCTCACACCTTTTTTTTTTCCCCCCTGCTTTGTATATAACAGACTCAAAACTAAGAGAGGAAGCCCACATGCTCACTGCAAAAAACACCAACAATATGAAACATGAAGCTAACATCTTCTCTTCAAAGCCTATGAATCCTATAGAAATGCTTGCCAATGAGAATAACCTAAATGAATTCCAGAGCACAGAATGGAAAAGGTTAATAGTGCTATAATAGGAATATTGTTTTGTATAGAAGTCCATGAGTACAGATAGAAATCTCCCATTAATCCAAGATGTTGCTATCTGTATTCTTAACTATTCCTAACAGTGTAGCCCTTGTGTTATGAAACTTATCTTAACTGTTTGAAAAGATAAACAAATTGCATGGCATATGGTCTAAGTGCTCTTCCTAATCCATCTATATGCATTCTGTACTGAATGAAATTATTTTTATTTGTATGGTGGCTTTGCCTGTATGTACATGTATGTATACCATGTGCGTACCTGGGTCTATAGAGATGAGAAGAAGGCATCAGATGCCCTGGAACTAGAGTTTGGTTGGTTGTAAGCAATCATGTGGGTGCTAGAACTCAAACTTGGAATCTCTACAAGAGCAACAAGTGCTCCTAACTGCTGAGCTATCTCTTCAGCCCTATTTTTATTTTATTTTATTTTTGTGTGTGTGTGTGTGTGTGTGTGTGTGTGTGTGTGTGTGTGTGTGTGTGTGTGTTGGGATATGTAAACAAAAACCCTTAGGAAAGCTTCCACGTTACACCTCTCATTCTAACTGAGCTGTTAGTAGTACAACTGGAATCTTTGGTAGTCTCTTAACCTTTTCCCCAGAGTGCTTTATAAGCTCTCACTGCCTTTACATTCTAGCTTACATCTTATATCAAAAATTCTTGGTAATTATCTAAAATTATTTATTATAATCAATTAGGTTATAAACTATTTTCATGATGAAACCAAATCTTACATGTAATAGATATTCAGAATGAATCTGCTGATCAGCTTCATGACAAAAGTGTGAACACTGAAGGCAAACCCTAGCAGATGGTAGGGTTAGAACTCACAGACATCTGCTTGATTCAGCCTCTTGAGTGCTGGGATTGCAGGTGTAAACCACCATGACTGACATTTTTTTTTGAGAATTTACATAAAGGTTTTTAACTCTAGTTAATTGTTTCAAGGCATTAACTCTGTATTTCTTTAATTTCTGTTAGCTTCCTATAATTACTATTTCTTATCCTAACCCTATCTTTTTTAAATTTATTTACTTATTTCAAAGAAGTCACACTTTCTGTCCTTGTATATCCTTATTCAAGGTCCCTTCCCCCTCCCGCCACATCAGGTCATTCTCTCTTCTCCACAACTCCCCATCCCCTCCCTGGGAAGGCAGCAGACAGTCCCATGGTGCCACTGACCCAATATTGCTTAGTTCAGTCTCCACTCCTGGCAGATCCAGCTTTCTCCCCCCACCTCAAGAGTGAGTCAGGTGTTCCTCTAAGGGGAGTGGGATCCAAGGAGTCAGTCCAGGGTGTTATTGATCCCAAGCTGTTCAGTGGTTGTAGTTTGCAGCTTGGGCATGCTTTGCTTTTTTCTTTTTTGTTTAGAGTCCACTAATGAGTGAGTACATCCCCTGCTTATCTTTCTGGGTTTGTGATACCTCGCTCAGGAGGAAATTCTCCAAGTCCATCCATTTGCCTGCAAATTTTAGGATATCACTTTTTCTTACTGCTGAGTAGTACTCCATTGTGTAGATGTACCACAGTTTGTTAATCCATTCTTCAGTTGAGGGACATCTAGGTTGTTTCCAGGTTTTTGCTATTACAAATAATGCTGCTATGAACATAGTTGAGCTAATAACTTTGGAGTATGAATGTGCATCTTTAGGGTATACATCCAGAAGTGGCATTGCTGGGTCCTTGGGGAGATTGATTCTCAGTTTTCTGAGAAACCACCATACTGCATTCCAAACTGGCTGAACAAGCTTATACTCGCACCAACAATGGAGGAGTGTTCCCCTTGCTTCACATCCTCTCCAGCATAGGCTGTCCTATGGTTCTTTTATCTTAGCCAATCTAACACATGTCAGATGGTATCTCAAAGTTGTTTTCATTTGCATTTCTCTGATGGCTAAAGATGATGAGCACATTTTCAGGCACCTTTCAGCCATTTGTAATTCTTTAGCTGAGAATTCCCTTTTTAGATCTGAACCCCATTTTTTAATTGGGTTATTCAAGGTTTCGGGCTCTAGATTCTTGAGTTCTTTGTATATCTTAAAGATCAGTACTCTATCACTTATAGGGTTGGTGAAAATCTTTTCCCATTCTGTTGGCTGTCATTTTGACCTATTCAAATTCTTCTTCTAGTTTAACAGTAAATCATCTTTGGATTGAGTTTTATATACAAAAGTTAGATTGCTGAAGATTTTTCTTCATTTCTAATAAAAACAATTATAACCATAAACACTTCTCAGCACCATGCTGTATCTCATAAATTTTGGCATGCTGTGCTTTCATTTTCATTAATCCCTGTGTAATTTCTCATCTGTGCATTTCAGAGTATTCCTTATAATTTTGACTTGCAGTTTCATTCTCTCATAATCATAAGAGATATTTTGCATTATTTTAATCTTTTCCACTTATTAAAACTTGTTTTGTGGCCTAACATGTGGCGTGTCTTGGAAAATATTTTATATGCACTTGTTCTCAATTATTGTTGCAAAAATTGTTTTAAGTATTTTAGGTCCAATTGTTTTTTTCAAGTTCTCTTTGGCTTTTTGGTCTTGATTTTTTTCTGTTCATCACTGAAAGTGATGCTATTTAAAGGTATTAAAGTTAACAAATAAAACTGTAAGACTTCCTTCAGTTACTTTCAGTTATTCAGTGTTTGCCTTATATATTAAGGACTTCTGATTGGTTCATATATGCCTAGATTTTTTCTTTATGAACTTAACACAACATAATACTATCCCTAGTCTCTTTTACTAATTTTTTCTAAAGCATATTTGTATGATTGGAGATTCTGGCTCACTTTTGCATGATCCAGGAATTCCCATTACCAAACTCCCGCCAAACAGTGCTTGCTCAGAGTCTCTGAACAAAGAAAAAAAAGTGCAAAATGTCTACATTCTTGTTGGCTATTGCTTCTTTCTCCCCTAAAGTCCCCATCTTAGCTCTCTGCTTTCAGCCATATTTGGGCACAAACCCAGCTTGTGTTGGATATGTCATCACCCGTTGCCTAAAATCTATAACATCTTCCTGCTTTAATTTGGAAGTTTGAATTCAACTTCATTCTCTGGGACCAGAGAACATGCCTGGGAGTTGTTTGCTCAATATACCTATTGTTATTATATTTTTTTCAATTTGGCATGATTTGGCTTACTGTGACAGCAGAGAAACATTTGGGGGGGGACATATTAATATAGTACTGGTAGATCTATTTTTTATCTGCTTTGCCCACTACTTACATAAAATACATTTTTTCATTCTTACACCTTTAATCTATTTATGCTTGAGAGTTTAAGCTGAACTTGAAAATTTCATTTTGTCCATCTACACTTTTGATTTATAAGGTTAAGCAATTTACACTTAATTACTTACAGAAAATGACTTATTGTCACTGGTTGAATGTGTGATTCTATGTGTGAAAGTTTTTGATCTCCCATTTCTATGCATTAGTGTATTTAATATTCAGGTTATTTTGTTATGACACTTTGATTTCCTTCTAATATATATTTCTGAATATTTTATAGACATTGTCTTTGGAGTTATCATGGGGAATATATCTAAACAAAAGTTTAAAAATATATTTTAATATGGTATCAACTTCTAGCACATGTAAATGGGTACCTTTATAGTTCTGTCATCTCACTTTATGTTAGTGATATTACACATCACACTTCACACATTGTTTATCATTGAAATATATTTATAATTATTTCAATTTGTATTTTTAAAACTTTTTAAAAGTAGTGCATAAAAAAATTATAATAATTTGTTTCTATATTTTCTCATATAACTTTTAATTAAGGAATTATATTTCAGTTACTATCAAGCCTCCATCTAGTAATAATGAATTTCTCAACTTTTGGTTTAAGTTAAACTCATTTTTGAAAGATAAAGTTGCCAGATATGGAATTATCTTTTCAGTTACTTTTCTTTTAGAAGTCTAAATATATTGTTCTGATGTGTGAAAAGTTTTGACTGATACACCCCACTCTGAGGTTGTGGAGATGTTAAGTTGCTTTTCTGTTGATACTTTCAAATTGTTCACTTGTTTTAAGTATATAACAATTTACTTGAAAATTCTCACAGTGATGGCTGGCTGGAGTGCTAGGGAGCTCACTGAATCAAGAATAGCCACCTGGCAACCCTCAGGAAAATGAACTAGACCTCCAAGAATAGGCAACTGTCCACTGACATTAGTAATATGTAGAGCCTCAAGGGGAGGGTTCAGACTGTGTTTCTGTGCATGGACTGGCACCTTGGAGCCCATTTCCTCCAGAGGAAGATCTAACCCAGTCTTGATATTAGGAAGAGGAAATCAGACTTGCCTGGAGTGGATGCTGAACTAATCCACCTTGGGACTGCTTGCCCTTTCTGTGGAGGGAATGGAAGGATGGGGAGGAGGGAGGGTGAAGGCTGGCTAGGAAGTATTTGGGGGAAGGAAGGGAGTTGGAACAAGAGGATACATAAATAAAAATAAAACTTTATTTTATAAAAATAAAAATACTACTTATAAAAAATAAAAGTACTACTTATAAAAACCAATTTACTTATAATGTGACTCATGTATCATTTTTGATTCTATTTTGTTTATGGATCATGAAGTTGCTTGCATTTGTATATTCAAGTCTTTAAATTTGAAAAGTTTTCTACCATTAAGTCTTCAAACACATTTTCTGTCTCTTTCTCTTCCCCTTGCTAGGAAAAGGTGATGGACTTGCTTCTGTGTGTGATTGAGATCCTTAAGTTTGATGTACTTTCTTGTAGGGAGCTGCGTTGTACCATGCTCTAAAGGTGGCACTGGTTTCCACCTTCCACCTTTCTCGATGGTGAGTGCTCTCGGGAGTAAACAACTCCTTATTGGCTGTAGGCGAGGATGGTGGCTTGCTTCC
This sequence comes from Sigmodon hispidus, assembly GCA_004025045.1. Lineage (NCBI taxonomy): Eukaryota > Metazoa > Chordata > Mammalia > Rodentia > Cricetidae > Sigmodon > Sigmodon hispidus. The sequence continues at coordinate 17,481 of PVIH01012447.1, forward strand.
AGCGCCTGGGGACCTATGGGCAATGTCTACGCGGCTTACCAGGATTGGAAGCCCAAAGGGTATTTAGCCATGAGTGGACTTCTCCCGGGGTCATTTGTCCTTTGTCTAAGAGTGAGTGAGTGGGTCGTTCGTCATATGTCTGAGAGTGAGAGTGAGAATGAGTGAGAGACAAGAAGATAATTAAAGGCCCGAATAAACTGCAAAGAGAAGGATCCGGTGTTACGTGTTCCTTGCTGGCGAGGTGGCACGCGGCACTTTCTTGACTTTATCATTTAGTTCTTCAGATTCATAATCTCAATATTAATGTTATCTCATTCACTGGTTGCTTTTTCTCCCTAGTTAAGTCTATTGCTGCTGAACCCCTCTAGTGAATTTAACACTGTGACTGCATTTCATTCAGTTTCTAGTATCAGATTAATTCTCATTTTGAAAATTATATATATTTATAAATATATAATGTCACTCACATATATTGGATTGTCATTATGTCCATGGACTATTCTCCTGTCCTATTTTAATTCTTTTCACATATCGTCCCTTAGATCTTTGAGTATGTTTAGGACAACTTTTTTAAAACCTCTGTTTAGTTCCCACTCATTAGCTCAAAGAGCACAATGAGGTTTTAAGCTGCCTTGTCCAGCTAGTAAAATCAGCTCAGCAGGGCCATCAGCTCCACCCATAATCTCTTTGACGACTGTATGCCTAATTATTCACCCAAATGAAGAAATCAGCCTTCCCACTGTGCTGTGAGGAATGTACATGCCCTTGGGCTTCTGCCCTTTTGATTCCTCAGTAAGTATTGCAATACGCAAGACTTTAACCCTGCTAGTTCCTAACATAAGCACCACACACATACACACCCATGAGGCTTCATTGTCACCCATCACTTTGCTGTGGTTAAGATGATCACAATGCTCCAACCTTACTTTGAGGCCTGGTGAGAACTGTACAACAGAATTTTGACAATGACCACTTCCCAGGTGAATTCAGCACACCTGCATGTCTCTAGCTCTACCTGATGCCTAAATGAGGTGATCCTGTCCCATCCTCTGTCATTATTCTATTCTCTGGCTCCAAGAACACATTTGCCAAGGTTCCCACTTTTCTTAGTCATAAAGGACCAAACTTGCTGTAGGGTCTGCCACTGCTAGGTTAATGGCTGCATATCTGTGTTAACACTGCCAGTGAACAAAAAGCATTATCTTATTTGGCTTTCTATTGCTGTAATAAATAAAACACCATTATCAAAAGCATCCTGGGGAGGAAAAAATTTTTTGACTTACATACAAAGTGAGGCTCATCAAAATAATGTCAGTTTTTTCAATAGAAATTTAAAAATTCAGGAAGTCTAGGTTTGATATACTTCAATTCATCAGCCTGCTAAGAAGGAATGTTGAGTGAGAACTCATGTAAAAACCAGGAGGCAGAAACTGAAGCAGAGGCCATGAAGTAACATTCTTTATTAGTTTGCTTCTTCTGGCTTGCTCAGTCTGTTTTCTTATACATCATAGAACTACCTGCTCAGTGAAGGCACTGTCCACAGTGGACTGGGCCCTCCCATATCAGTCATCAGATAATATACAAATTAATTTGATGGGGCATGTTTTTAATTGTGGTTTCTTTTTCTCAAATAATTCTACATTATGTAAAGTTGACAAAAACTTAACCTGGACAAGCATGCAGGAATGGCATTGGAAATTTCACAGGAAAAAAGTAAGCTTGAAGTACTGGGTTCCTTCTTGTACCCAGACTACCAACCTAGCTGATGGAAACAACACAACCCTAGGACGGTCTAGACCATTTGGACAGGGAAAAAGGAAGAGTTTTATCAGTTCTCCACTGAACCCTGACCAATACAGTCAGCTTGCTGAAAACCCAACAGACATAATCAGAAAAGAATGTCCACTCATCAGACGAGAAAACAAATATAGAGAGCAAAGAAAGTTTACTCAAGGTAGAAAGAAAAAAGTACTAAGTCACATACAAAGACAGGCCCACCAAAATAATGGTAGCTTTCTCAATAGAAAATCAACATGTTCTTAGACAAGAAGGAAAATGAAAACCTAACATACCATAATCTACTGGACATGATGAAAGCTACTCTAATTGTGGAAGGTTATAGCTCTAAATGACTACATTACAAAATCAGATAAATCTCAAATAAATAACTCAAGATGTTTTGAGGTTTTGGATAAATAAGAACAAGCCAAACTTAAAATTGATAGATGGGAAGAAATCATTAAAGTCAAGGCACAAATCAATGAAATGGAAATGAAAGAAAAATCAAGGAGATAACGTTGGTTCCTTGACGAGATGGAGGAACTCTTAACCAAACTAATCAAAAGAAAGAGAACACTCATATTAATAAAATTAGGGATCCCACTCTCTCTAGAAGAACACCTGACTCAGTCTCGATTTTGGGGGGAGAAAACTGGATCTGCCAGGAGTGGAGGCTTTACTGAGTAATATTAGGACCTTGGGACCTCCTGTCCATGCTGGGGAGGATGTGGGGAGATGTTGAGAAGAGAGAGTGACCTGTGGGGGTGGGAGGAGAAAAGGACCTTGAATAAGGATATACACAGATAGAAAATGTGACTTTATTCATAATAAAAAATAAAAAAGACAAGGTACAAAATTTCATAGCAAGGCTGGATGAGGAGACACAGTAGGAGGAAGAGGATCCACAAACAGGCAAAATAGTCAGAGGTACTTCCCATTCCCACTGTTAAGAGTCCCCCCCCAAAAAAAAAACAAGCAAAGAGCCATAACACACATATGTAGAGGATACCTTATAGATAAATGCAGGCTCCTTGATTGCCGCTTCAGTTCTGTGAGCCTCTATGAGGACTGCTAAGATGATTCTGTGGGCTGTGTTGCCATGGTTCCCTCTACCCCTCTGGCTTCTACAATCTTTCCTCGCACTATTCTGGAGGTAGGCTGGGAAGTGGGGGTGGTTCCCTGAGTTCTGCATAATGGTTGGTGCTGTATTTACTCTTATCTGTTGCTGTATGACACCCTCTGATTACAATTGGCCTAGGCACAAATCTATGAGGGTAACAAAGTATCATTAGGAATCATTTTGCTGACTGCTTTGTCAGTTATGTTTGGTTCTATCCTAGGAGCCTATCTATCAGCCTCTGGTTCCTAACTATCTAGACAGTTTCAGGGTGGCATGGGCCTCAAGTTCAAACAGTCTCTGGGATATTATACAAACAAACAAATACTCAAAAGAAGTAGGTGAATTTCTAGATATGTATGGACTGCTAAAATTAAATCAAAATGAAATAAATAAACCAGATCAATGACAAGCATTGAGATTTAAGTAAGAATAATATAAGAAAACATGTCTTTCCTCACACATACCCTGCCAAAGGCCGTCAATGCAGAAGTGAAGCACTGTGCCATTTAGCTATATTCTAGCTTTGATCTCTTTTATACAATGACATCTCTCTATCTTTTCATTTTTTTAAAAAGTCTGCTAATGAGTAAGTACATCCCCTGCTTCTCTTTCTGGGATTGTGAGTCCTCACTCAAGAGGATATTCTCCAAATCCATCAATTTGCCTGCAAATTTTAGAACATCATTCTTTTCTTTTTTATTTTTATTATTATGAACAAAAAAGTCACACTTTCTATCCTTGTATATCCTTATTCAAGGTCCCTTCCCACTTCCACCACATCAGGTCATTCTCTCTTCTCCACAACTCCCCATTCCATCCCTGGGCAGGCAGCTGACAGTCCCATGGTCCCACTGACCAAATATTGCTTAGTTCAGTCTCCACTCCTGGCAAATCCAGTTTTCTCCCCCCAACCTCAAGACAGAGTCAGGTATTCCTGTAGGAGGAGTGGGATCTAAGGAGTCAGTCCAAGGTGTTTCTGATCCCAAGCTGATCAGTGGTTGTGGCTTGCAGCTTGGGCATGTTTTGCTTTTTTTCTTGTTTGTTTGTCTGTTTAGAGTCCACTAATGAGTGATTACATCCCCTGCTTATCTTTCTGGATCTGTGATAACTCGCTCAGGAGGATATTCTCCAAATCCATCCATTTGCCTGCAAATTTTAGGATATCACTTTTTCTTACTGCTGAGTAGTACTCCATTGTGTAGATGTTCCACAGTTTGTTAATCCATTCTTCAGTTGAGGGACATCTAGGTTGTTTCCAGGTTCTTGCTATTACAAATAGCGCTACTATGAACATAGTTGAGCTAATGCCTTTGAAGTGTGACTGTGCATCTTTAGGGTATATACCCAGAAGTGATATTGCTGGGTCATTGAGGAGATTGATTCTCAGTTTTCTGAGAAACCGACATACTGCATTCCAAAGAGGCTGAACAAGCTTACACTCCGACCAACAATGGAGGAGTGTTCCCCTTGCTTCACATCCTCTCCAGCATAGGATGTCCTATGGTTCTTTTATCTTAGCCAATCTAACACATGTCAAGTGGTATCTCAAAATTATTTTCATTTACATTTCTCTGATGGCTAAAGAAGATGAGCACTTTTTCAGGTGCCTTTCAGCCATTCCTAATTCCTCTGCTGAGAATTCCCTTTTTAGGTCTGAACCCCATTTTTTTATTTGGTTATTCAAGGTTTGGGGCTCCAGATTCTTGAGTTCTTTATATATCTTAGAGATCAGTCCTCTGTCACTTGTAGGGTTGGTGAAAATCTTTTCCCATTCTGTAGGCTGTGGTTTTGTCCTATTGGCAGTGTCCTTGGCTTTACAGAAGCTTCTGAGTTCAAGACATCCCACTTATTGATTGTTGCTTTTAGTGTCTGTGCCACTGTTGTTATATTTAGAAAGTGGTCACCTCTGCCAATTCGTAGAAGTGTATTTCCCACTTTATTTTCTATCAAGTTTAAAATGGCTGGGTTTATGTTGAGGTCTTTGATCCACTTGGATTTGAGTTTTGTGCAGGGTAGCAGGCTTGGATCTATTTGCATTTTTCTACACACTTCCATCCAGCTATGCCAACACCATTTGTTAAATATACTATCTTTTTCCCATTGAATGTTTTGGGCCACTTTGTCAAAGATCAGGTGTTCATAGGTTTTTGAGTTAATGTCTGGATCCTCAATTCTATTCCATTGATCCACAAGTCTGTTTTTATGCCAGTATCAGGCTGTTTTTATTACTGTAGCTCTATAGTATAACTTGAAGTCAGGGATGGTGATGCCTCCTGTGGTTCTTTTGTTGAGTAAAATTGTTTTGGCAATCCTGGCTTTCCTGTTATTCCAAATGAAATTGAGTATTGTTCTTTCAAGGTCAAAAAAATATTGTGTTGGGATTTTGGGACAATGCATTGCAACTGTAGATTGCTTTTGGTAGTATTACCATTTTTACTATGCTTATCCTACCTATCCAGGAACATTGGAGAGCTTTCCATTTTCTGATATCCTCTTCAATTTCTTTCTTCAGTGATTTAAAATTTTTGTCAAATAGGTCTGTTACTTCTTTGGTTATAGTTACTCCAAGGTATTTAATACTATTTGCAGCTATTGTGAAGGGTAATCTATCCCTTATTTCTTTTTCAGCCCTTCTATCTTTAGTGTATAGAAGGGCTAGTGATTTCATTGAGTTTATCTTGTATCCTGCTACATTGCTGAAGGTGTTTATCCACCGTAGCACATTCTTGGAAAAATTTTGTGGGTCACCAATGTATACAATTATATCATCTGCAAATACAGATAGTTCCAATTCTTCTTTTCCAATTTGAATCCCCTTAATCTCCTTTCATCCTCTTATTGCTTTAGCTAAAACTTCAAGAACCATACTAAATAGATAAGGGGAGAGAGGACATCCTTGTCTAGTTCCTGATTTTAGTGGGATTGTTCTGAATTTTTCTCCATTAAGTTTGATACTAGCTATCAGCTTCTTGTAAATTGCCTTCATTATATTTAGGTATTCTCCCTGTATTGCTGATCTCTCCAGGACTTTAATCATAAATAAGTGTTTTATTTTGTCAAAGGTTTTTTCAGCATCTAAGGATATGATCATATGGTTTTGTTCCTTTTGCTTGTTTATATGATGGATAACGTTTACAGTTTTTCCTATGTTAAACCAGCCCTGAATTTCTGGGATAAAGCCTACTTGGTCGTGGTGGATGATATTTTTCATATATTGTTGTATACGGTTTGCTAAAATTTTGTTGAGAATTTTAGCATCAATATTCATAAGGGAAATTGGTCTGCAGTTCTCCTTCTTTGTTGTGTCTTTGAGTGGCTTGGTACTAGGGTAATTGTGGCCTCATAAAAGGAATTTGGCCATATTCTTTCAGTTTCTACTGTGTGAAATAGTTTGAGGAGTAATGGTAGTACTTCATCTTTGAATGTCTGGTAGAATTCGGCACTGAAACCATCTGGACAAAGGCTTTTATTTTTGGGGCGACTTTTAATGACAGATTCAATTTCCTTAAAGGCTATAGGCCTGTTTAGGTAATTAATCTAATCTTCATTTAATTTTGGTAGATGATACCTGTCCAGAAAGCTGTCCATTTCGTCTAGGTTTTCCATTTTTGTGGAATACAGATTTCATAGTATGATCAGATAATTCTCTGGATTTCCTGGCGGTCTGTTGTTATGTCCCCCTTTTCTTTTCTGATTTTGTTGATTTGGACAATCTCTCTCTGTTTTTTGATTAGTTTGGCTAAGGGCTTATCTATCTTGTTGACTTTCTCAAAGAACCAACTCTTAGATTCATTGATTCTTTGTATTGTTTTTTTGTTTCAATTGTATTCATTTCAGTCTAAGTTTGATTATTTTCTGTCATCTACTCCTTCTAGTTGAGTTTCCTTCTCATTGTTCTAAGGCTTTCAGCTGAGCTGTTAGGTCTCTAGTGTGGGATTTCTCTAGGTTTTTCATGTAGGCATCTAGTGCTATGAATTTTCCTCTTAAGACTGCTTTCATTGTGTCCCACAAGTTTGGATACGTTGTGGATTCATTTTTATTAAATTCTAGGAAGACTTTGGTTTCTTTCTTAATTTCTTCCTTGACCCAGAGATGGTTCAGCTGAGTGATATTTAGTTTCCATAAGTTGGTATGGTTCCATAAGACGATTTTTGACGTTATTAAACTCTAACTTTAGGCCCTGGTGGTCTGATATGTTTCAAGGAATTATTTTCATTTTTTTGTGCTTGTTGATATTTGCTTTATGACCAATTATGTGGTCAGTTTTGGAGAAAGTTCCATGAGGAGCAGAGAAATATGTATATTCCTTTGCTATTGAGTGGAAGCTTCTGTAGATATCTATGAAATCCATTTGCATCATAACCTCTTTTAGACTTCTTATTTCTCTGTTGTATCTCTGTCTGGTTGACCTATCCAGGGTTGAAAGTGAGGTATTGAAGTCTCCCACTATTAGTGTGTGAGAATTGATGTGGGATTTCAGTTTTAGCAGTGTTTCTTTTACATAGGTAAGTGCCCTTATATCAGGGGCATAAATTTTCAGGATTGAAATCTCCTCTTGACCAATTTTTACTGTGATAAATAAGTAATGACCATCTTGGTGACTTTTAATTGCTTTTAGCTTACAGTCTACTTTGTTAGATATTGGGATGGCAACCCCAGCTTGTTTCTTAGGACCATTTGACTGGAAAATCTTTTCCCAACCCTTTACTCTAAGCCTGTGTCCTTGTGGTTGTGGTGTGTTTCTTGTAGGCAACATAAGGCTGGCTTCTGTTGTTGTATCCATCTTGTTAGAGTGTGGCGTTGTATAGGAGAGTTGAGTCCATTTTATTAAGGGACATTAGTCATCACTGGTTGATATTTCCTGGTATTTTTGGTGGTAACTTGTTTGTATTTCCTTTCTGTGGAGTATTCTTCTGTGGGGTTATTGATTGTTTGTGGTTTCATGGGTGTATCTGGGGTCCTTAAGTTGGAATTTTCCCTCTAATTCTTTCTGTAGTGCTGGATTGGTAGATAGATATTGTTTCAGTCTGACTTTGTCATGAAATATATTGTTTACTCCATCTATGGTGATTGATAATTTTGCAGGGTATAGTATTCTATTTTGGCAGCCATGCTCTTTTAGTGTCTGTATAAGTTCTGACCAAGCCCTTCTAGTTTTCATCGTTTCCATTGAATAGTCAGGTGTTATACTGATGGTTCTGCCTTTATAGGTAAGTTGGCACTTTTCTTTTGCAGCTCTTAAAATTTTTCTTTGTTCTGTATGTTTTGTGGCTTTATTAACATGTGGCATGCTGATTTTTGCAGGGGTCTTATCTATTTGTTGTTCTGTAGGCTTCTTGTATCGCTATAGGCATTTCCTTCTTCAAGCTAGGAAATTTTTCTTCTATAATTTCATTGAGTCCATTATCTGTGCCTTTGATCTGGTATTCTTTTCCTTCTTCTATTCCTATTATTTTCAAGTTAGGTCTTTCCATGCTGTCCCAGATTTCCTGAACATTTTGTGTTGTGGCTTTTTTGGTTTTAGTATTTTCTTTGATTGATATATCTATTTGAGCTAATGAGTCTTCCACTTCAGAGATTCTATCTTTGATCTCTTGAACTATGTTGGTCATGCTTGTATCTGTCGTTCCAGATTTTTTCTTCAGGTTTTCTATTTCCATCTTTGCCTCATTTTTTTCCTTTTTTATTGCTTCTATTTCAGTTTTTAGTTCCTAGCATGTTTCTTTCATTTTTTGGTTTACATTTTCATGGTTTTCCTTCAACGATTTGTTCATCTCTTTCAATTTTTTGTTAGTATTTTCTTCTATTTCTTTAAGGAAATTTTTCATATCTTCTTTGAGAGCTTCGATGATCATCATAATGGAATTTTTGATGTTGTTTTCTTCTGTTTCCTCTTCATTGCTCCATTCAGGTCTTGTAGTTGTAGAACCACCACATTCTTCTGGAGTTATCTTGTTGTTCTTTATATTATTATATATATTTTTGCACTGGCATCTGCCCATGGATTCAGTGGTTCAGGAATAGGTGGCTCCTGGTCAGTTGTCGCAAGCAGGCTTATGTGTCTCCTGTGACCTCTGAACAAGTGGTCTGCTCAATCTCTAACTCTGTTCTGGGCAAGGGACTGAATTTCAAGTCCTCAGTCCTTCTCTGTTTGAGCAGTTGAAGGCGGGGTGGTTGTGCAAGTTCCCTTGTCCTTGCAGCAGCTGGGTGGGACCATCACAGCCAAAGTTTATGTCTGTCTACTAGGGAGTGTGTTGCTATATGCTCTACAGACAGGACCTGGTTCCGGAACCAGAACCCAATCCCATCATTTTTTCTTACAGGTCAATAGTACTCCATGGTGTAGATGTATCACACTGTGTTAATCTATTCTTCAGTTGAGGGACATGTAGGTTGTTTCCATGTTCTTCCTATTTGGAATAATATTGCTATGAACATAGTTGAGCTAATGCTTTTGGGGTACTAATGTGCATCTTTAGGGTATATGACTAAAAGTAGTATTGCTGGAACCTTGGGGAGATTGATTTCCAGTTTTCTGAGAAACCACCATACTGCATTCCATAGTGGCTGAGCAAGCTTATACTTCCACCAACAATGCAGGAGTGCCACCCTTGCTCAGCATCCTCTCCAGCATAGCCTGTCATCTGTGTTTTTAATCTTAGACATTCTGACAGGTATAAGGTGGTATTTCAAAGTTGTTTTGATATGCATTTCTTTGAAGGCTAAAGATGTTGAGCACTTTCTCATATGCCTTTCAGCTATTTGTATTTCTTCTGTTGTGAATTCCCTTTTTAGTTCGGAATCTCTTTTATTAATTGGGTTATTCACGGTTTTGTGCTCTAGTTTCTTGAGTTCTCTAAATATTGTAGAGATCAATGCTCTGACACTTGTAGGGTTGATAAAAATCTTTTACCATTCTGTAGGCTGTCATTTTATCTTATTGACTGTGTCCTTGGACTTACAAAATGTTCTCAGTTTCAGGAGGTCCCACTTATTGTTATTCTTAGTGTCTGTGAAACAGGAATTATATATTTAGGAACTAGCCACCAGTGCCAATGTGTTTAGAGTGTATTTCCCATTTTCTTTTCTATCAAGTTCAGTGTGGCTGGTTTTATGTTGAGGTCTTTGATTCCTTTGGATTTGAGTTTCATGCAAGGTGATAGGTTTGGATCTATTTGTATTTTTCTACATACTACCATCCAGTTATGGCAACACCATTTGTGGAAGATACTATCTTTCTTCCATTGTATATTTTTGGCCTCTTTGTCAAAAATCAGGTATTCATAGATGTGTAGGTGAATGTTGGGGTCTTCAGTTAGATTCTACTGATCCACAAGTCTATTTCTATGCTAGTACCAAGCTGTTTTTACTACTGTAGCTCTATAATATGAAGTCGGGGATGGTGATGTCTCCTGAGGTTCTTTTGTTGAGCAAAAATGTTTTGGCAATCCTGGCTTTCTTGTTATTCCAAATAAAATTGAGTATTGTTCTTTCAAGGTCTATAAAAAATTGTGTAGGGATTTTGATGCAAATTGCATTGAATCTGTAGTTTGCCTTTGGTAAGATTGCCATTCTATGTTGTTCCTACCCTACCTATCCTGGAACATGGGACATCTTTCCATTTTCTGATATCCTCTTCAATTTCTTTCTTCAAAGATTTAAATTTTTGCCAAGCACTTCTGGTACTTCTTTAGTTATAGTTACCCCAAGGTAGTTAATGCTACTTGCAGCTATTAGAAAAGGTGATGTTTCCCTTATTTCCTTTTCATCCCTTTTATCTTTAGTGTACAGGAGGGTCACTGATTTCTTTGAGTTAATCTTGTATCCTGCTACACTGCTGAAGGTGTTTATCAGTTGTAGAAGTTCCCTGGTAGAATTTAGTGGGTCACTTATGTGTACAATCCTGTCATCTGCAAATAAAGATAGTTTCTTGTCTTATTTTTCAATTTGCATCCCTTTAATCACCTTTCATTCTTTTATTGCTTTAGCTAAAACTTTGAAAACTATGTTGAATAGATAAGGGAAGAGGGGACAGACTTGTCTAGTTCTTGATTTTAGTGGGATTGCTATGAGTTTTTCTCCTTTCAGTTTTATGTTGGATGTTGGCTTCTTGTAATTCACCTTTATTATATTTACAAATTTTCCCTGTATTCCTGATCTCTCCAGGGCTTTTATCATAAAGGAGTGTTGGATTTTGTCAATGGCTTTTCAGCATCTAAGGATATGATCATGTTGTTATTTTCCTTTAGTTTTTTTTTATATGATAGATGACATTTATGGTTTTTCATATGTTGAACTATCCCTGCATTTTTGGGATGAAGCCTATTTGATCATGGTGGATGATTTTTTTTATATGCTGTTGTATACAGCTTCCCAGAATTTTGTTGAGAAATTTTACAATAGTTTTTCAGTTTCTACTATATGAAACAGTTTGAAGAGCATTGGTCATAGTTCTTTGAACATCTGGTAGAATTCTGCATTGAAACCATCTGGACCTGGGCTTTTTTTTACTTGGGAGGCTTTTAATGGCAGCTTCAAATTCGTTTAGGGTTTAGGTCTGTTTAAATATTTAACCTGATCTTCATTTAATTTTTGGAAAATGGTACCTATCCAAAAGGCTGCCTATGTCTTCTAAGTTTTCCATTTTTGTGGAGTAAAGATTTTCAAAGTATGACCTGATAATTCTCTGGATTTCCTGGGGGTCTGTTGTAATGTCTCCCTTTTCATTTCTGATTTTGTCAATTTGGATACTCTCTGCTTTTTGGTTAGTTTGAATAAGGGTATATCTATGTTGTTGACTGTTTCAAAGAACCAACTCTTAGATTCATTGATTCTTTGTATTGTTCTTTTTGTTTCAATTGTATTGTTTTCAGCTCTCTCTTTGATTATTTGGTGCTGTCTCTTCCTTCTAGGTGAATTTGCTTCTTATTATTCCAAGGCTTTCAGCTGTTCTGTTCTCTAGTGTGGGATTTCCCTAGGTTGTTCATATAGGCATTTAGTGCTATGAATTTTCTTTTTAAGACTGCTTACACTCTATCCCATAAGTTTGGGTGTTTTGTGGATTCATTTTTGTTAAATTCTAGGAAGATTTTGATTTTTTTTATAATTTCTTCCTTAACCCAGGGGTGGTTCAGTTGAGTGATGTTTAGATTTCATGTGTTGGTAGGCTTTCTGTGATTTTTAATATTGTTGAACTCTAACGTTAGTCCCTAGTGGTCTGATATGATACAAGGGATCTTTTCCAATATTTTTGTATCTGTTGATATTTGCTTTATGACCAATTATGAGATCAGTTTTAGAGAAAGTTCCATGTGGTGGTGAGAAATATGTATATTCCTTTGTGTTTGGGTAGAAGCTTCTGTAAATATCTATTAAATTGATTAGCATCATAACCTCTGTTAGATTCCTTATTTCTCTGTTGAGTCTCTGTCTGGTTGACCAATCCAGGGGTGAAAGTGGGGTATTGAGGTCTCCCACTATTAGGATGTGAGAACTGATGTGGGTTTTGAGCTTTATTTTGTTTCTTTTACAGAGATAGATGCCCTTATATTAGGTGTATAAATATTCAGAATTAAAATCTCATCTTCACCAAATTTTCCTTTGATGAATAAATAATATCCATCTTAGTATCTTTAATTCATTTTAGTTTGAAGTCTATTTTGTTTGATATTATGATTGCAACTCCAGCTTGTTTCTTAGGGCCATTTGCTTGGAAAATCTTTTCCCAACCCTTACTCTGAGCCTGTGTCTTTCTTTAAGGTTGATGTGTATTTCTTGTATGCAGTAGAAGGATGGTTTCTGTTTTTGTATCCATACTTTTGTATCCATCACCTTTTTATAGGTGAATTGAGTCCATTGATATTAAGGGATATTAGTGACCACTGATTAATATTTCCTGTTATTTTTGATGGTAGTTTGTATGTGTTTCCTTTCTATGGGTTTTTCTTCTCTGGGATTATTGTTTATTTGTGGTTTAATGGCTGTATTTGGAATCCTTAGTTTGGAGTTTTCCCTCTAATGCTTTCTAATGGGCTGTATTTGTAGATAGGTATTGTTTCAGTCTGACTTTGTTATGAAATATCTTGTTTACTCCATCTCTGGTGATTGATAGTTTTGCTGGGTATAGTAGTCTAGATTGCCAGCCATGTTCTTTTAGTGTCTGTATAACTTCTGACCAAGACCTTCTTACTTTCATTGTTTCCATTAAATAGTCAGGTGTAATTCTCATGGGTCTGCCTTTATAGGTAATTTGGCCCTTTTCTTTTGCAGCTCTTAAAATTTTTTCTTTGTTCTGTATGCTTTGTGGCTTGATTATTATGTGGCAAGCACACTGCTTTTGGGGGGTCAAATCTATTTGAAGTTCTGTAAGCTTCTTGTATCTTTATAGGCATTTCCTTCTTCAGGTTGTTAAAGTTTTCTTCTATGATTTTATTGAATACATTCTCCTGCCTTTGAGTTGGTATTCTTCTCCTTCTTCTAGTTTTATTATTCTCAGATTAGGTGTTTTCATGGTATCTCAAATTTCCTGAATTTTTTATATTATGGCTTTTTTGGTTTTAGTGTTTTCTTTGAGTGATTGCTGTATTTCTGCTATTGAGTCTTCTACTCTAGAGATTCTTCTATCTCTTGGGTTCTGTTGATTATGCTTGTATCTGTAGTTCTAGCTCTTTTTTTTTCAGATTTTCTATTTCCACCTTTGCCTCATTTTGTACCTTTTTTATTGGTTCTATTTCAATTTTTAGTTCCTGGAATGTTTCTTTCATTTTTGAGTTTTCCTTTTCTTTGTTTTCTTTCAAGGATTTGTTCATCTCTTCCAATTTTTTTGTTTGTATTTTCTTCTATTTCTTTAAGGGAATGTTTCATATCCTCTTTGAAGGCTTCAATAATAATCTTCATAAAAGTGTTTTTTGCTGTTGTTTCCTTCTGTTCCCTCTTCATTGCTCTGTTCAGGTCTTGTAGCTGTAGAAGTACCTGTTTCTTCTGGTGTTGCCTTGTTTTTCTTTATGTTGTTATATGTATTCTTGCACTAGCATCTCCCCATGGCTTCAGTGGTTCACACTTCATCAGCCCCAACCAGTTGTGGATAGAGGGCCTGTTTGTCTTCTGTCTGCTCTGGGGAAGTGGTCTGTTTGATTTCTGAATCCGCTCTGGACAGGGGTCTGATTTTCAAAGGCCTCAGTCCTTTTCTGGTGATGCAGTTTTCCCTGGAGAGGGGGGCCCAGGTGAGCAAGCTTGGGGTTGCTGGTAGAGACCCTTCATATCTAAAGCTTAAGGCTTGTCTACTGGCAATTGTTTGAGATCAAACCCTTAGGTGTGACCCTAATCCCAGAGAGGAATTCTCTGATTGGGTGGCCCAGGAGCTAGAATCCACCCACCTTGACTCTGCTCTGGAATGGGTCTGATTTTCAAAGTGTTAGTCCATCTCTGATGATGTAGTTCACCACCTGTAAGATTTGTAAGGCCAAATGGTATCTGTATTTTATTCCTCTTGGTATGGCAAAGAATTTTTAGTTGGTTGTTTTTATTCTTTGTTGCAGAAACTCTGGTTGTAATAAATGATACTCAGAACCTTATATCAAGGAAAGGCTTGGGACTTTTTGTTCTTTTTGGAAAGGGGATCAGGGGATGGGGGGGATGCTGAAGGAAAACTTGAAACAAATAATCTTAAAAAATCACTTGGAAACAGAAAAGTTTGAATAGCCTAAACAATCGTGATTAATAGTCAGTCATTTACATAGTATTTAAAATGCATTTTGTTAGAATCAATTTAGAGTTGATTTAAAGTATGTGTAGAACAGTCTTAGAATCTAATAACTATCATTTTATGTAAAAACTCAAGCACTCATAGATTTTGTTATACACAGAAGATCCAATATATATAGCGACATACTTCCCATGGAATTCTAAAGGCAGGAGGTACTGTAGAAATCTAGTCCAGTTATCTTTTTAAAATGTATACTTGTATCAGAGAAAAGCTTATCAGGTAATGGCTGTAGTCTCCAAACCTAACAAACTGAGTTTGGTCCCAGGGACCTATATGTTGAAAGGAGAAAACTAACTCCCCCAAGTTGTTTTCTGACCTCCACGTTCCTTGTGCTTGAATACTTCCATGTGTGCATATGCACATGTAGACCCACATACACACAAATAAACAGAAGTATTGGTGTTATTTATTTATTATTTGAGGATGTTAAACATTCATATATGTTTTAATCAAATCCACCCACTACTTCCCCTCCTACTCCTTCCATGCCTCACCCCTTTTATGTACTAATTTTTAAAACCCACCAAAGTTACTTAGTGTACCTGTAGATGAATTGGTGTATAGTCATCCATTGGAACATGTGTAGCCAGCCTACCAAAGATGTCATCCCTGAAGAGAACTGCCTCTTCTTCCCCTAACAGCTATCAATTTTCAGTAGTGATTCTTGCATACTATGATCACTGGCCTTAATTATGAACTAGAACTACATATTTTCAAAATTTCTCATATGTAATGAAATTAAAAACCTATGTCACAGATAAGAGATACTCACTAGAACAATATAATATCAATTCAAGGCCAAGACACAGCTGTAGTCTTTATAAGGATTTGTGACTACAAGCCCTGATCTAGGGACATTATGAAATGGAGGACATTTAAAGGCTGGCATTTCAGAAATCTCTGGCACAACATGTTGAAACATATAACATGCTTTTCTTCAGAGTAGATGTTAATGTTTATAGATGCATTAAGAGAAATGTCTTTCAAATTCTCCTTTTCAATGAATTGAGACTTGAATTAATAGGATGTATATTCCTCTAGGGAGATCTGTATTGTTTTGCAAGAATAAATAGAAATTCATTTCCAGTTACAAGAACAAGACTTTTCCTGAGACAAAGGCTACATTGTTAAACATTACAAATGTAGACAATTCTCACATAACCTTCATGATTGCTGTAGATTGTTCTGTGTTATAGACTGTTTTACACATTAAATATGCATATTATTAACAGCTGGACAATTCTTATTGGTGAATTTGTTGTCTTATTCAATTCAAAAAGTGATGCAAATGGAAATTGTTTACTATGGCAACTCCATTAGGTCTGAGCCATTTGCATAAAAAATAAAGTTGGAACATATCACCAAGTGTCTGGGGCTTCTCTCCAGAGATTAAAAAAAATCTCTTTAGCTTTGTGAGATAATTTTGCTCTAATCTCAGCAAGCCCTAAAAGGTAAGATAGATGCTCTCAAAGCTCATCAGAACCTTTGAAGCATTTCAGTTGATATGCCTGGCACAACTGTCACACACTCATTTGCATGGATCTACATAAATTATAAATGTATCTCAACTCTACTGCAAGTACTGAGCACACTGCTTGGACTCGAAAGTGATCTAGATTAACCATACACTAATTATGTTGTGTGCTGTTCCAGTTTTGTCTCACCTGTAATATACTCAGATCTGTGAGCAGTGTTTCCCCAAACTTTAACATTGCCAAATGATTTGTCAAAAGAACATTTATCCTGAAACAAAGGGTATTAGTAACAAAAACCAAACACTACTTTTTAAACTATGAGAAATAAAATCTGTCTAACAAAAATGTCAGTCTCCTATTCCTCCATCCTCAGACTATAATGGATATATTTGCATAATATTTCTGTTGAATTACCTAGTGGCTAAAATCAGAGGCTGGGGTCAGGAGCAAATAATATTCTAACAGGAAGCAAACCTAAATATTAAATTCATCTAAAATCACTGGAGAATTTCTAAGGGGCCCAAAGATAAATTTAGTGGATTTTTCTTTAGAAGATCCACATATACTCTGCCACATTTCTGAGTTACAGATGTGTCAGGTTTGGCTTTAACATGGGAACTGTGGATCTGAACTCAGATACTTATACTTACAAAACAAGTAGTTTATTAATTGAGTCATTTCCCAAGACATCGTGGTTGATTTTCTATCCAGCACATAACATTTGTATATATTGTGGATTACAACATGAGAAATTCATACTTATGTGCATTATATAGTGACCATATCATAGTAATTAACATAAAAATTTTCTTAAATATTTATTATTTATATGCTTTAGAAAGCTTCTAATTTTTTTAATTTTTTTTAAAAAATGAGATTATAATTACATAATTTCTCCCTTCTATTCTCTCCCTCCCTCCAAACCCTCCCATACACCCCTTTCTGCTCTCCTTAATATCTGTGGCCTCTCTTTATTAATTGTTATTGCAGTCATTATATGTATATGAATACACACATATATAACCTATTCAGTGTGTATGATATTATTTGTGTGCATATATGTTTTCAGTACTGGCCATTTGGTATTGGATAACCAATTGGTGTGCTCTTCCCTGGGGAAGACTATTTCTCCTGCTCTCAGCATTCCTTAATTACCTGACCTTGAGGATCCATGAGCTTTTCCCACTCACTTTGACATGTACATTGGTGTTATTCCTGTTCACCTTATATATGGGCATTCATATTGATGGTATATATAAGTGATAGCAATCAGCCTGTTGAATTTAGAACATTATAACTTATTCTTACATGCAACTTTGGTACCTATTATCATCCCCTTTTCTCTTTTCTATCTAATGATAGATTATTTCTATGATACCAATTTTTATCTTTCATTTATGAGTAACAATATGTGGGATGTGATTTTGTGTCTGGATTATTGCTTCTCAGTAGGATAATGCTGCCACTACTATTGTCAGGCATTGTTCTAAGAGCTATGTCAACCTGTTAATATCTGTTATCATCTTCATTTCATAGAAAAGGCCCAAAGATGGTGAACAACTTTCTCATAATTACACAGCTGGTAAGTATAGAAAAAAGGTTCTAGCCCATACAGTCTGACTTTAGTCCATTCAATTAGTCATATTCCATTCATACTGTCTATAATTTCATTCGTGATTTTGCAATAAAAACAACAGAGATTGATTTCTGACTGTATCACTTACAGGTGATATAATTTGTGATAGCTACTCTTTGGTTTCAGTTTGACACACCTGGGAAGAGTAACCTTATGTGAAGAAATGGCTCCATCAGACTGACATGTGGCCATGTCCATGGAGTGTTTTCTTGATTACTAATTGATGTAGAATGGCCCAGAACACTGCAGACAGTATAATTTTCTGCAGGTTGGCCTGATTTGTGTAAGGATGCAAGCTGATTAAACTAGAAAAAACATGCCATTAAGCAGAAGTTCACTGTGGTTTCTACTTCAAAATCTTAACCAAGTTCTAGCCTTAACTTTAGTCAGTAATGGACTTTAACCAGTTAAATCAAATAAACCTTCTTTTCTTGTCTTTGTCAATGTTCAGTTGTGGTATCAATGATCTGATAAGGCAACTCTCTGATAAGAGAAAGCATTTAATTGAAGACTTGCTTATAGTTTCTTTAACCAGTTAAATCAAATAAACCTTCTTTTCTTGTCTTTGTCAATGTTCAGTTGTGGTATCAATGATCTGATAAGGCAACTCTCTGATAAGAGAAAGCATTTAATTGAAGACTTGCTTATAGTTTCAGAGGTTTAGTCCATTATCATTAAAACAGGAAGCATAATGGTATTTTGGCAGACATTGAAGGACCTACATTCTGATCTGTAGGCTTATAGATAGATAGATAGATAGATAGATAGATAGATAGATAGATAGTGAGTAGGACTAGCATGCGCTTTTGAAAACTCAAGGCCCCTCCCCCTTGACATATTTTCGACAACAAGACCATACCTTCTAATCCCTTCAAATAGTGCCAGTCCCTGAAGAGTAAGCTGTCAAATACATGAGCTCATGGGGGATATTCTTATTTAATCCACCATAAATCTCCAAATTGTTTTTGATCATGGTGCTTATTTTTCCAGCAGAAAACAAGCCAGAATATAATCTTTGACATAATACTTGATGTTCTTCAAACTCAGTTTCCCCAATTGTAAAACAGAAATAATAATAGTGCTTCATTTGTTGTTTTGATGTTTCAATAAGATAATATGTATAAGTGCTTTATTACAATACTTCATTTTTCATTGATCCTTTGATATCCATGTAGGATTAGTCCCAGTACACCTTTATGTATGCTGAAATCTGTTGGTACTCAAAGACCATATATAAAAATGTGTATTTATGATAATCTATGCACATATTCTGGTATACTTTGAATGTTTTTTAAATTACCTATAATATTTTGGGAAAATCTTGAAGATGTGTGAACAATGGAAAGCTATAGCAGTATATGCATGTCATCACTTCAGGTAGATGTGTATTAAGAAAAGAAACAGACTAATAACATCATCTTATTGCTCTATAATCACATGATGTGTGTCTGTTTATTTGTGGAGGTTTGTGTGTGTGTGTGTGTGTGTGTGTGTGTGTGTGTGTGTGTGTGTGTGTGGAGAGAGAGAGAAGAATTATGGGAGAATACTATAGTGTATCCTCTCTTTTTTAGTTTTTTTTTCTTATCTATATCACTGTGTACTTCGTTTTTGATCTCAAAATTATGCAATATACCACCATCACTTTTCTTTTTTTTAATAAAAAAAATTGTATTTACTTAGAAGCATTCAGAATGTCAACAAAACAGCTGCAATTTTTTTTTGCAATTACAGAGTGGTATTCAGTTAACAGAACAACAATTATCTTTGTATAAGCTGCAAAGACAACTCATGGGAAAAAAAACAAAAACAACAACAACAACAACAAAACTACCATCCCCATATATAACCAATTTGTGCTGGGCACCAACAAGAACCTGCTTTAAATTTCCATGCCAATTTACAACCCCCAGACTGTACCAGGCAAGGTTAGTGGCTATTGAAAATACCACCAGAACAGGGCTATCTAAAGACACATTCAGTAGTGTGTTAACTATACAAAAAAAAGACTCTGTACAGTTTTAAAACAAATCTTACACAGCCTTACATTTCAATTTTTTTCTTTAAAAGGAGTGAGTTGTGTACAGGGGTGTTAAATGCTTTATAGACAAAAAAAACTGCGCTAGAACCAACTTACTCATCATCATCCTCTTCTTCATCTTCCACTTCCTCCTCTTCCTCATCCTCTTCATCCTCCTCATCATCTTCCTCTTCCTTCTTTCTCTTTCTCTTTTCAGCCTTGACCACCCCATTTTTCGCTGCATCGGGTTTTCCTTTAGCTCGGTAAGCAGCAATATCCTTTTCGTATTTTTCCTTCAGCTTGGCAGCCTTCTTTTCATATGGCTGCTTGTCATCTGCAGCAGTGTTGTTCCACATCTCTCCCAGTTTCTTTGTGACACCACCGATGGATAAGCTAGGGTGTTCTCCTTTGATTTTTGAGTGATACTCCAAACAGAACAAGAAGGCTGAAGGAGGCCTCTTGTGCGCATTGGGGTCCTTGGACTTCTTTTTGGTCTCCCCTTTGGAAGGGATGTAAGTTTTTATTTCTCTTTCATAATAAGCCTTGTCAGCTTTTTCTATGTCTTCAAATTTTCCCTTTTCCTTAGCAGACATGGTCTTCCACCTTTCTGAGCACTTTTTCGAGAACTCTGAGAAGTTAACAGAAGCATCTGGGTGCTTTTTCTTATGTTCCTCCGGGCAAGTTTGCACAAAGAATGCATATGAAGACATGTTGCCTCTCGACTTCTTAGGATCTCCTTTGCCCATGTTTAGTTGATTTTCCTCCCTGAGGCACAGAGTTGCCCAGTGCCCATCCGGCTCTCACTTGCCCCAGCTCTGTCTCTCTGGAGCTCAATGTACTGCAATGGCTGTGAGAGCAGGAGCCAGACGCAGCCTCCTCACTCTCTCTGCTCTGTAACCCACTTTTCTAAGTAGAGTACTGAGATGTTAAGCATGAAGCACAATGCCCTCATACGTTAATGGCAAGTATAAAATTTAATGATATATGCCATGTATATAATGACTAGTTTCTTAATGTTCTAGAGCTGTGAAAAGACATTATGATCAAGTAAACGTGTCAAAGTAAAAGTTTATTTGGGGCTTACAGTTTCTGTAATCTAGAGTTCATGACAACCATGGCAGGGAGCATGACAATAGACAAAAATGTTTCCATAGAAGAAGCTGAGAGACAAAACCACAAGGTATAGAGGACTGAAGCCTTTGAAATTCAGACACCTCTCCAGAGAGGAGTCAGAGGTAAGCAGGTTCCAGCACCTAAACTACCCATTCAGAGAGTCCTTCTCTAAAACCAGGGTCAAACCCTAGGGTTTGATCTCAGGCTCTCCCTAGCACACAGACACTAAGCTTAAGCTGTGAAGGACCTCCTCCAGCAACTCCTAAATGAAGGGACCTCCCACAGCCTGGACACACCTCCCGGATAAACTGCATAATCAGAGAAGGACTGAGGCCTTTGAAATTCAGACCCCTGTCCAGAGCAGAGACAGAGATTAAGCAGACCACTTTCTCAGAGCAGACAGGAGACACAAAAGCACTCTTGCCACAACTGACTAGGAGCTGACTAATCATGAACCACTGAAGCCATGGGCAGATGCCAGCGCAAAAATACACATAACAATATAAAGGACAAGAACACAATACCAGAAGAAATTGGTGGTTCTACAGCTACGAGACCTGAGCAGAGCAATGAAGAGGAAACAGAAGGAAACAATAGCAAAAACACCTTTATGAAGATCATTGAAGCTTTCAAAGAAGATATAAAAAATTCCCTTAAAGAAATAGAAAAAATGAGGCAAAGGTGGAAATACCAAATCTGAAGAAAAGAGCTGGAGCTATAGATACAAGAATATCCAGCAGAGTCAAAGAGGTGGAAGACATAATCTCTGAAGTGAAAAACTCAGTAGCAGAAATAGATCAATCAGTCAAAGAAAACACTAAAACCAAAAAAGCCATAACACAAAACATTCAGGAAATTTGGGACCTCATGAAAAGACCTAGCCTGAGAAAAACAGGAATAGAAGAAGGAGAACACCAACTCAAAGGTACAGATAATGTATTCAATAAAATCATAGAAGAAAACTTTCCTAACTTGAAGAAGGAAATGCCTATAAAGATAAAAGAAGCTTACAGTACACCAAATAGATTTGATCCCAGGCAAAAGTCCACTCTTCACTTAATAAGCCACAAAACATACAGAAAAAAGAAAAAAAATTAAGAGCTGCAAAAGGGTCAACTTACCTATAAAGGTAGACACATCAGAATAACTCCTGAATATTCAATGGAAAAAATGAAAGCAAGAAGGTCTTGATCAGAAGTTATATAGACACTAAAAGAGCATGGCTGCCAACCTAGACTAAGATACCAGCAAAACTACTAATCACCATAGATGGCATAAACAAGATATTCCATAACAAAGTCAGACAGAAATAATACCTATCTACCAATCAGGCACTTCAGACAGCATTAGAGGGAAAACTCCAACATAAGGATCCCAGATACACTCATGAAACCACAAAAAAAATCAATAATTCCACAGAAGATAGCCCAGAGAAAAGAAATACATACAAGCTACCACCAAAAATAACAGGAAATATCAATCAGTGGTCACTAATATCCCTTAATATAAATGGACTCACTTCACCTATAAAAACACACACACTAACAAGATGAATATAAAAACAGAAGCCATCCTTCTGCTGCATAAAAAAAAAAAAAACCACACCTCAACCTTAAGGACAGACACAGGCTCAGAATAAAGGGTTAGAAAAAGATTTTCCAATCAAATGGCCATAAGAAACCAGCTGGTGTTATCATCCTAATATCGAACAAAGTAGACTTCACACTAAAATCAAAAGAAACTAAGATGGCCATTACTTACACCTCTCAGGAAAAATTGACCAAGAGGAGATTTTAATCCTGAATGTTTATGCCACTAATATAAGGGCATCTATCTGTAAAAGAAACAGTACTAAAGTTCAAATTCCATATCAATTCTCATACCCTAATAGTGGGATTCTTCAATACTCCACTTTCACCCCTGGAATGGTCAACCAGACAGAGACTCAACAGAGAAATAAGTAGTTTAACAGAGAGTATGATGCAAACGGATTTAATAGATATTTACAGAAGCTTCAACCCAAATCCAAAGAAATATACATATTTCTCAGCACCTCGTGGAACATTCTATAAAAATTGATCACATAATTGGTCATAAAGTAAATATCAATAGACACAAAAATGGAAATAATCCCTTGTATCATATCAGACCACCAGGGCCTAAAGATAGAGTTCAACAACATCAAAAATCAAAGAAAGCCTACCAACTCATGGAAACTAAACATCACTCAGCTGAACCACCTCTGGTCAAGGAAGAAATTAAGAAAGAAATCAAAGTCTTACTAGAATTTAACAAAAATGATTCCACAATGTACTCAAACTTGTGGGACACAATGAAAGCAGTCTTAAGAGGAAAATTCATAGCACTATATGCCTATATGAAAAATCTAGAGAACCCCAACACTAGAGAACTAACAGCACAGTTGAAAACCTTAGAACAATTAGAAGCAAACTCACCTAGAAGGAGTAGATGGCAGGAAATAATCAAACTTAGAGCTGAAATCAATACAGTTGAAACAAAAAGAACAGTACAAAGAATCAATGAATCAGAGAGTTGGTTCTTAGAGAAAGTCAACAAGATAGACAAACCCTTATCCAAACTAACCAAAAAGCAGAAAGAGAGTATCCAAATCAACAGAATCAGAAATGAAAAGGGGAACATAAGAACAGGTCCACAGGAAAACCAGAAAATTATCAAGTTATACTTTGAAAATCTATACTCCACAAAAATAAAAAACATAGAAGAAATAGACAGCCTTTTGGACAGGTACCATTTAGCAAAATTAAATCAAGATCATATTAAATACTGAACAGACCTATAACCTTAAAGGAAATTGAAGCTCTTATTAAAAGCCTGCCAAGTAAAAAATAGCCCAGGTCCAGATATTTTCAGTGCAGAATTCTACCAGGCATTCAAAGAAGAAATACTACCATTACTCCTCAAAGTGTTTCACACAGTAGAAACCAAAGGAATATTGCCAAACTCTTTTCATGAGGCCACAGTTACACTAATACACAAGCTACTCAAAGATGCAACAAAGAAAGAGAATTACAGATCACTTTTTTTCTCATGAATATTGATGCAAAAATTCTCAACAAAATTCTGGAAAACAGTATACAACAACATATAAAAAATATGATCTACCACTATCAAGTAGGCTTCATCCCAGCAATGTAGTGAGGTATAGCTCAACATACAAAAAACCACATATGTCATTCATCATATAAACAAATAGAAGGAAACAACAGACATGACTATATCATTAGACACTGAAAAATCCTTTGACAAAATCCAAAGTTTCTTTATGATTAAAAGTCCTAGAGAGATCAAGTGTACAGGGAAAATATCTAAATTCTATAAAGGTAATTTACAAGAAGCTGACAGCCAACATCAAACAAAATGGAGAAATACTCAAAGCAATCCCACTAAAATCAGGAACTAGACAAGGGTGTCCTCTCTCCCCTTATCTATTCAATATAGGCTGCATAGTTTTAGCTAAAGCAGTAAGAGAACAAAAGGAGATTGAGGGCACACACACTGGAAAAGAAGAAGTAAAACTATCTCTATTTGCAGATGATATGATTGTATATATAAATGACTCACAACATTCTCCCAGAGAAATTCTACAGCTGATAAACACCTTCAGCAAGGTAGGAGGATACAAGATTAACTGAAAGAAATCAGTATCCCTCCTATACACTAAAGATAAAAGGGCTGAAAAAGAAATAAGGGAAACATAACACTTTATAATAGCTGCAAATAACATTAAATACCTTGGAGTAACTATAACTGAAGAAGTAACAGATCTAGTTGACAAAAACTTTAAGTCACTGAAGAAAGAAATTGAAGAGGATATCAGAAAATTGAAAGCTCTCCCATGTTCCTGGATAGATAGGATCAACATAGTAAAAATGGCAATTCTATCAAAAGCAATCTACAGATTCAATGTACTTCCCACCAAAATCCCAACACAATATTTTACAGACCTTGAAAGAACAATACCCAACTTCATTTGGAATAAAAGGAAAGCCAGGATTGCCAAAACAATTTTACTCAACAAAAGAACCTCAGGAGGTATCACCATCCCTGACTTCAAGTTATACTATAGAGCCACAGTAATAAAACCAGGCTGGTACTGGCATGAAAACAGACTTGTGGATCAATAGAATTCAATTGAGGATGTGTACATTAACCTAAAAACCTATGAACACCTGATCTTTGACAAAGAGGCCCAAATTATTCAATGGAAGAAAGATAGTATCTTTAACAAATGATGTTGGCATAGCTGGATGGTAGTACATAGAAAAATGCAAATAGATCCAAGCCTATCACCCTGCACAAAACTCAGATCCAAGTGGATCAAAGACCTCAACATAAACCCAGTCATATTGAACTTGATAGAAAAGAAAGTGGGAAATACACTTCTACGAATTGGCACAGGTAACCACTTCCTAAATATAACACCAGTAGTACAGACACTAAGAACAACAATCAATAAGCGGGACCTCCTGAAACTGAGAAGCTTCTGTAAAGCCAAGGACACTGTCAATAGGACGAAACAACAGTCTAATGAATGGGAAAAGATTTTCACCAACTTACAAGTGATAGAGGACTGATCTCTAAGATATATAACTCAATAATCTAGAGCCCCAAACTTTGAAAAACTCAATCAAAAAATGGGGTTCAGAACTAAAAAGGGAATTCTCAAAAGAAGAATTACAAATGGCTGAGAGGCACTTGAAAAAGTGCTCAACATCTTTAGCCACCAGAGAAATTTAAATAAAAAAAACTTTGAGATACCACATTACACTTATCAGACTGGCCAAAATAAAAGACACAGATGACAGCCTATGCTGGAGAGGTTGCTGAGCAAGGGGAACACTCCTCCATTGTTGGTGGGAGTGTAAGCTTGTTCAACACTCTGAAATGTAGTATGGTGGTTTCTCAGAAATTTGTGAACCCATCTTCCTAAGGATCCAGCAATACCACTACGGGGTACATACCTTAAAGATGCACATTCACACTCCAAAGGCATTAGCTCAACTATGTTCATAGCAGCATTATTCATAGTAGCAAGATTCTGGGGACAACATAGATGTCCCTCAACTGAAGAATGGATTAACAATCTATGTTACATATATATGATGGAGTACTACTCAGCAATAAGAAAAAATGATACTCTAAAATTTTCAGGCAAATGGATGGATTTGGAGAATATCCTCCTGAGCAAGGTATCACAAACCCAGAAAGGTAAGCAGGGGTTGTACTCACTCATTAGTGGACTTTAAACAAAAAAGCTAAAATCAAAGCCTGTCTAAGCTGCAAACCACAACCACTGAACAGCTTTGGCTCTGAAACACATTGGACTGACACCTTGGAGCCCATTCCCTCCACAGAAACACCTTACCCAGTCTTGATGTTGGGGTGAGGAAAGCAGATCTGCCTGGAGTGGATGCTGAACTAAGCCACCTTGGGACCTTGGGACCTCCTGCCCTTGTTGTGAAGGAGAAAAACTGATGAAGAGAAGAGGGAGTGATTGTGAGAGGTGGGAGGGGGAAGGGTGTTTGAATAAGGGTATACATGGATAAAAAATATGAGTTTATTCATAATAAAATAGAATTTACAAAAATAAAATTAATCTTTCTGAATAAAAGAGTTTAAAAATGATAAATAAAATTTAAACTTCTTTCTGGAAAAAAAAGAACACAAGGTATAAATGCTAACTGGGAATGGCTAGGGATTTAAAATTCAGAGCTTGTCTTCAGTCACAATTTTTCCTAGCCCTTCTCAGTCATTTCTACAAATGGGGAACCAAGTATTCAAAAACTTAAGTGTATGAGAACTTTGTTTATTCTAACCACTACAGTTTGTTTTACTTCTTATCCTCTCAGTGCTCTCAGTGTATAAAAAACTTCCCCAGGATATGTTTTTCTTAAGGAAGGAAATTAACATAGTAATAAGAGTATGGCAATCTTGAGTTGGAGCCATAGTTTTGACTACAAGTTAGTTGTATAACCTTGAACAGGTTGCTTAAATCTCACTTAACTTTTCCTAACCTGTAAAACAAGAATAATTGACATTAAGTGAAAATCGTAACTATGCAAAACACATGAATTAAATAGTACTAAATTTCTAGCGTGGTGCTATCATTATGTAAAGAGGTGGCTTTATCCTGCATACTCAATGATGCAATTTTACTTTGAAATACTATTCCAAAAAATTCTTCTAGAGGCTGACACAATAGAAGCCAAGTGATTTGCTTCAGTCTTGTCCTACTGAGAAGAAGCACCCATGTTAAACATAGCTTTGTAAAGTAGTAAGGAATACTATATGCCCTCAATAAATGGTTTGAATGGATGAGTGTCTCTTTTTTGATAGCATTACTATTGTGTTCTTACATTTATAGTCCATATTTATTACTGAAAATAGAGAACATGCAAGCAATAAAAAAGTAAAAGGGAAGTCAATCAAGAATGCTTTGGTTTAATGACAGTCTTTGATATACACTTAAGCATAAATTGATATTTATTTTTATAAAATAAAATACATTGTTTTATGGTTTTTCATGTATGTCTTGATAAAATTTCCACTTTAAAGTTCTAAGAATTATTAATGCTTGCTATTATAAAGTTAATTTTTGAATGGATATTTTCCATACAATGTTTTAGTGTGGAACTGTCCCTAATGCCTACTGGAAACTTGTGTCAGCCACAATATCTGCTATCAGACAATTATGCTGTTTAACTTGAAGTCCACTAGAGAACTGATTTTGGTCAAATGAAAAATCTAAGTATTAGGAAAGTATGAGTTCCCCAAGCGCAAATAATCTTTCTGCTGCCTTCAGCAGTCCTGAAATAATTTTCAAAAGTAAGCATAAAGAAATAGAATTTGCTTTCCCCCTTTAGGGAGGAATGACTCAGTTAAGAAACATCTCTCTCATCAGTGGTTAAGTTGGAGGTGCTCATCATAATTTTCGACTCTGTAATAAAACTTGAGTTTGGAATAGCTAGAAGGACTTCCACCTCTGTTTTAATGGGGGTGGGGAGAAGGAAGAAATCGTAAATGTGTTGAGTGACATCATGTGACTGCTCAAAGAGTTCTTAGGCTATTGCGGAGGAGTTCATTACCTGTAGTGGCTTGTACTGGATTCTGGGCATGCTGGCTATTATTCCCAAAGGCAGTGCTAATAAAACCATACCAGAAATCCTAGACTGTCATTCACCATAGGAGAAAATGCAATGCCTTTTTAGTAGAAAGAATTCTAGAGAAAGCTAGAAAATACTTTAATCTGTTATAAGCTTTTAGTCCATAAATTTGGAATACTTTCCTGGCTACTAAACTTCAAAGACTCTGATGCTATGACTAATTTAAATTAACATATGAATTCAC
Organism: Sigmodon hispidus; assembly: GCA_004025045.1. Classification (NCBI taxonomy): domain Eukaryota; kingdom Metazoa; phylum Chordata; class Mammalia; order Rodentia; family Cricetidae; genus Sigmodon; species Sigmodon hispidus. The sequence goes on from PVIH01012447.1 coordinate 45,774, forward strand.
TTCAAGTTCTGACAAATTAAGAAAGGGCACATTTTTGTTGATTCTCCTGTGTTATCAAGTATGCTTTTTGTAAACAGAGAAAGGAGCCTTATCCAGGGGCAAATCTTCATTTCTGTGTTTTGGGTAATTTGTAAATAAGAAGAGTTTCTGCATTTTTCAAAATACTACAAAAGTTTTCTATTCAAGTTACACTCTGCTCTTTCCAGTCCTCTTTCTGTGACTTATTGTTTTATGTATAATATTCATTTTTATTTCTAAACACTAGAGTATTTGCAGCTCTACAAAGAATGATCTGAAGATTAAGAATACCATGCTGAAATGTTTTTTTTTTCATTTTGAAGCATACCTATTTTATCAATAAAATGACCAATAAATATAGGCATATTATTTTCTGAAATGAATATTGAACATACTGAGCAATATATCAGCTGCCACAAGTTCTATAGTGCATGTTGTGAAGTCCACTGTTCTTGCTATGATTTGTGAATCTAAAAGATAACATGGTCAAATCAACATAGTTAACTGTATTTGTCTTTGACACATCTTTAGCCAAGTAATTCTGTTCCTTTCCCTCTGTTTTGTTCTGATATATAATAAATTCAAACACTTTACTTGCAATTTGGAACCAAACAGAGATTTTAAACTGATATTAAAAGCACTTCACAAATAAACAGGAAACACACGTTTGTCTTTCAAGTCTTTTGACAAATGTTACGAGGAAATTCTCACCTTTTCCCATAGGACCAAGCATGCTCCTGGAAGTCAAAGCCCTCATCCACTAAGCTTTCATATTTCAACCTCTAAGTCTTTCAGCCCCTCTAGCCAGCACCACTCTCCACAAGCATATTAAAATTAATAAATGATGCCCAGCCCATGGGAGGAGGTACTATCCCCGGGAACATAATTCTGTGTTTTATAAGAATTTGTACTGGCCAGTGAAGCAGGCAAAATAATTGCAGATATTCAAGTCTCTCTTTACTCCTTCAAGTCAATACCCAAGGCTTATCCTGGGCTCTGTAGCAGCCTACCTGCTGCAGCCCAGCCCCCATCCCTTAGATCTTTCCTTCTAAACTTTTTTCTTTCCACTCACTACTTTATCCCAGCCCACAACTGGCATGCACAGGGAACCTGCAGGCTACTCAGAAGTGGGGAAGCAGTAGCCTGTGTTTGAATCTTCATCTATCCTTCCTTTTCTACAAATCAATTCAGTCCCCAAGCTTCATCCCCAGCTCTGTAGAACACCACATGCTGCAGCCTCTTCTTTTCTAGCAGATCTTCTCCTCCAGCTTTCCTGCCTGCACATCCTGTTATCCCAACCTCCAACTTAAGCAGGCTTTCTCTGGAAACTCTCCAGGCAAGCTTGTCAGAAAAGCAAATAGGCCAGCAAGCTGGTGGGCTAGCTTAAGATCTTCACTCTTCCTCCTCTCTTTGATAGCCTATTTCCCAGTCTTGTCCCTTCTCTGTAGTAGGCTACCTGTTTTGGCTTCCTTTCACTCTCTGCTTCCATTCCCAGGGAACTAAAACACAAAAAAATCAGTAACCCTCCTATATACAAACGACAAAGTGGGAAAGAAATAACAGAGACAACACCTTGTGCAAAACCCTCCAATAATATAAAATATTTTCTTTCCAAGTAAGTGAAAGACTTGTGTGACAAGAAAGGGTGACAATGGTAACTATGAGCAAAATACAATATGTGTAAAAAGAGCATAATGCAGCACATTATTTTGTGCAGTAATAAAACCAAAATTTCCCCATGTGATCTAAGGAAATAATCTGGTGTGTTTGGTTTGATAATATATAATATTGCTCTTCACTCATGCTTGGTGTAAACCATAGTTTGTAAATACATTGGTATTAACTATGTTCTTTTGTAATGTCTCTAATTGCATTGCCCAAGAATAAAGTCATAAGACACTCATTTTCTGCACAATAATTACTTCTGATGAATCTAAAATAAGGTGCATTTGTAAAAAATAGACATCACATTTAAAATCTTATTTCTGACAACCATAGGCCAGTAAGATAGCCTAAATAAATCAGACAGTTTTCAAGACCAGGCATTTCCAGGAGATGGCAGTATAAGGCAGACCTGAACTCAAGGGGACCTGAAAATTGAAATCTTCATTACATAGTAGTTTTAATACAAGATCCTGCCATTAAGTAAAACTCACACAAAAGAATAGGCACTGATTTGACAAGATCATGTAGGCAACAATATGAGCTTTACTAGGCCTGACCACGTAGCCATTTAAAGAAAATATTAAGGTTAACTACACTCTGCACATTTTGCACTGAACTCAACATGGAACACTTAACAGTGAGATTTATATTTTCAAAGCAAGTCTCTAGGAACACTGTACATTGCAAAAATATGAACTTTTACTGCCTGGCATGTTTTAGGCATTGCGTGTTACATGTTTATATGTATAAATAATTTTCTTTAATCATCTACTCTTATCCCAATTTCGTAGATAAGAAAAAGTATGGTTCAGGGAGTGCAAGTATGTTAGCTGTCAATATTTCTAAAAATGCAAAATATTAACAAATATGCTTTTAGTTTACTTTATAATTTTAGATCTTTACTTTTGATACCTTTGTCCTTGATATTTAACTACTTAATTTTTTTAAGAATGTATGATTGAGATGGCAAAGGATTCTGTTATTTTGTTAAAAGAAAACTATCCTGTTCAAAGGTCTCCAATAAGGACATTGTTGAATCTTTGTGGGGGTTTACCTTCCTCTGACCTTGGCTCCTGACTTTCTGCTTGGATGGGTACAATGGCACCTGCAGGTGAGAAGTGGAGATGATTGATGCATATGAAAAAGCAAATGCAAACTGAAAACACTGGATTTGCTCTTTGTCAACATACATAGCTGGCTCTAAATGCAGTATTTCCAGTAACACCATATGCCAGGCAATTACTTCTATTTACTTGATCAAAGTCTCAGTTTCCTCTTCCTTTTGGTGGAACCTAGTGAGCAGAATCAGGATATTCAGTGTGTTTCATATGCAGAAAGATGAAGCAGTATTTCAGTCACCAACTGCATTTTTAAAAAATGTCTTTAGCTCCCAAAATGGCTTACCTACCTCATCAAGGACTGGCTTATAATAAAGAACATTGACTCATTCTGATATAATGATAGCTACACTTCACAAATAGAGCACCAGCATTTATTTTGTCCAGCCCACTGTTTCCCAGCAGGCAAATCAAAACATGACCAGAAGATTGTTTGGCAAGTACAGACAAAGTACAGTTAGATGGCTGATTTGACTTGTTAGTAATCTCCAACTCTGGATCTACAACTTGCCAGGTCTTGAAATGTGGAGGAGTATCCTATAATTTGTTACTCAGTGTTGCCTCCCATTCAGTGAGGATAACTAAAAGTGCCTGCTACTGCTCTGGATTTTTGTTAAGATAAGGTTTGTTAACCAAGGCAAAATACTTGCAACATTGTCTGGCACATAACGAATGCTTTTTAAGTATTACCTATTACTGTATTTATTGTATAGTGTACCATTTGTGCAAATACCCCACAGTCATTTGTAGACTTCTTTTCAGTTAATCCTATTAGCTTCCCTGAGTTTAATGACCATCCTTGAGTACTTAATAGCATGAATGTGTATCTCCACCCCATAACATTTCTGAGTTTTATACATATATGTCTCTATATAGGTATATAGACATAAAAATACAAACATATCTATGTGTGTCTGTCTGTCTGTATGTATGTATGTATGTATGTATGTATGTATAATGATCAACTTGACACTGTCAATGAGACTGTTTCCTTAGTTTAACGGCATAACATTATGTGAAACAGAAGTAGATGCACAACATTTTAGGGTTAAGGGATTAAGCTCTGCACACCCCAAGATATCAACCTGACCACCTATAGATTCTACAGAAAAAGTGAAGGGACTTAGTCTCTGTCTATAAATGAGTTAGGGGAGACAAATCATTGACCTAATTATCTCATGTGTCATCTCACATACATGTCCAACATAACATGCTTATATCATTTGAAACTTACAACCTCAAACCAGGTACCTTATCTTGCCATAAGGTATAATTTGAAACATTTTTCAGATTTCTCCTTTTTTCCACTTCTGGTAGTTTATTACTTAATTTTGCCAGTTTCATCTACCAAATCCTCTCTATTCATTCTCCTTTATACATACCATCCCTAGATTAGCCCCTCATTACTTCTACTATAGTAGCTTCATAATAATTGTTTTACTTCATTTTACTTGCCTTCAAAATACATTTTTTATATAACAAAGTGCAAACATGACCTTGTTATTATGCTACTTTAAGCACGTTAACAGCTGCCCATAATTTAGAGCTGTGGTTCTGTTTTTCTTGGAGTATAATGTAAGAAAGCATAAATTCTCCACAAAAACCCTTAAAAATAATACATGCAAGATGGTCTTAAGTACTAGAAGTTTGAAATTCCTTTAATGTTTTCTGCTTTAAACTTGTCCAGTGTCAATTTTCAATCCCAAATAATATGTGCTTATTTTAATATAGAAATTGTGTCTTAAATTATGTATCATGAAGTTCAAATTGCTGCCTCAGAAAGATGCATTGTATTTGGATTGTGTCTTGGCTCACTTATCATACCTAAATAACCCTAATGTTAATACTCTAAACTTCATAGTGGAGCCTCCAGGGCCTTCATTATCTGGCCCCTGCTTGTCTATTAATCCTCCCATTTTTTTATGCCAGTAACACTGACCCAAGTATAATTCCATACCCACTCCATGTTATTTCTGAACACTTTGCCAAATTTTTTCCATCTACTCTTTTTCCTAGCCCTTATGTTGAATGACTTGAAGGATTCTAACCTTCCTTTAAGATCTAGTGCACTTATCTCCTATGTTTGGATCCTTAGAACTAATTCTTCACCATGTCTCAAGTGAGTTAACTGTTTGTGTCCTATATTCCTACAGGACTATGTGGCCTTGTAGACTGATCTTAATGCTTAACTCTTTACATTGATATTTATCTTTTATCTTCCTTATCAAAATATGAGCACCTTAACAACAGCTGATGACCAGTTGTGAGTAGAACTGTTGTTAAAAGTGTACCCAACTTTAATACTTCCATTTTAGACAAATTTCACCTTTGCTTAGCAAATTTCTTATATTTATACCATCAATTTATATTCAGGTTGACTTTAGGAAACAGTTGGATCTACTTTATCCATTCAAGTTTATTTTGCACTTCAAATTTTTTTTTGAGCAAAGCTCTTTGCTTTTCTTCCTGTGGCTTACAAAAATGATTCCCTTTGGTAATAAACCAATTTTTGAAAATTTCACTGCATTAGAACTTATAAAATGAACATATATTAAAGGGAACTTTATTAGAGCCATTTACAGACTGTGGTCTGGCTACTCCAGAAATGTCTGTCTCTCAAAGGAAAAGCCAAGAATCCATAGTCCTTTAGTCCACAAAGCTGAATGTCTCACCAATTCAGTCTAATTTGTAATTCTAAAGAAGTAGCTTATTCAGTGCCTCATCAAAAGGACAAATGAACTTGCTGGTGAGAATGAAAACAAGCAGACAAAAGCAACAGCTTCCTTCTTCCATTTCCTTTCATGTGGGCTACCATCTAGGTGTGACCCAGTTTAAAGTTGGGGCTTCCAACCTCAAATGATTTAGTCAAGAAAATCCCTCACATGCATGCCCAACTGCTTGGGTTTTAATTGCTTTTAGATATTGTCAAGGTGAAAACCAAGATTAGATATCACAGTCATTAACTTTTTGGTCATAAAGTAATTAGAAAGATAGACATGTGTTCTATAATGAGAAGAATTAATTAATAAGACATGGGAGATTGAACAGTGGGTAAATGTGATTGGAACCAAGTCTGATGATCTGAGTTCAATACCTGGAACTCAAAAGATAAAACAAGGAAACTGACTCCCAAAAGATAGTTGTACCCTGACCTCTATTTATAGCACACACACACACACACACACACACACACACACACACACACACACACACAATGTATTTTTTTTTAAATATGGAACAAGTAAAGTCATATTTTATAATAGCAGAGAACAAAACTACATAAATTTAAGAATATAAGATAAAAATAACTCTGTCAATGAATGAGCTAGTTCTGAGACTCTGGATATTGATAGTTTTTTTTGAAAAAAAATTTGTGAAAGAGGTACATCTATGCACATGTCAATTTCCAAAGAGATTTTTATAGAAACAACATATTGATGGAATGTGTGTGACCACTTGTTAAACTTGTAAAACTATATTCTTCTAACCTGCATTTATAAAGAATGGTGATGTTTATATGCCAAGAACTCTAGAATTCTCTAGTTCTTAATGAGTTTAAACTTTGCTCCCAGACGCCTTTTTTTTTGTTTGAGTATCTTTTAGTTGTTTGGCCTGTCTGCACCACATAATTGATTAAAACTATAAATGTCCAATGTTTTTACATCATTTTTTTTAAAAAAGATTAATTTTATTGTTGAAAGGCCTTCCTGGTCAGAGTTCAAAGTCTATAATGGCCTGGCAGCTTTTTCCAAAGCTCAAGGACATGAGGACTCCTTTCCCTGCATTGATATTTCCTGTTCTCTGGTTGTCCTTATCTGAAGAATGTCCCTGGGCCTGAACTTATCTGAAAGCTGACTCTAATCCTGAATGTCTGCATGTCTGCTTTATCTCCAAGGTGACCCTTGGCACAGTTTCCTGCTAGAAGCCTCCCCTGCTGCACATATGGTAACTAAGACTTATACTAAGAATCTTGCTATAAGGACCCTGCTGCCACATATGAAGCCTTATGATAGAAGCATGGCACTTAATACAAATTAGAGTTTGTCCACAGGCTTCCCAATCCTATATATTCCTTATACTCTGGAATAAAGTTGAGCAGACTCACTGACACTGTCTCTGAGAGAGCTGTCTCTGTGGTAGCCACAGCTATCTGAGCATAGTTCATCATTTCTGCTACCTCCACTCTTGTGGATCAATACACCAATGATTCCAAGAAATAAACAGAACCACATTTTATTTCAAATTACATGTATATGCATATGTCCATGTGTGTATATGCATGCAACTGATGGTATCTGCACAAGGTATAGGCATCTTATCCCCTGGAACTAAAGTTATCTGCAGTTGCAAGTCACCTGATGTGGGTGCTGAGAAATAAACTTATATCTTCTATTTAAAAAAAAAAGTATGTATGGCACCAACTGAAGGAAGAGCCCCAGCAGTCAGTCGGCAGGCAAGAGTTCTGTTGTCAAGAAGCACCACCACCATCCCCCATGGTATCAGAGGAGGCACAGGCTCCACCTGCACCAACTGGAGGTAGAGGTGACTGGCTAATGTCCTGCCTGTACAGCTCTAAGCCTCTAGACCCTAAGCAAGGGGGCACATCCTGTGCCCCTCTCTCATCCATTGCATTACTAGGAGCTGGTTAGTAAGCAAGACTCCTGCAACCAAACTTCTCCACCCCCAGCTCCAGAAGCATCAGAGGCACCCAAGAGGCAAAGCCTCCACCTTCACCAATTGGAAGAAGTGTAGTCCACTGAGGCACAGACAATACTTGTACCAACTGGAAGAAGAGCAGCCCCAGGGACACAGGCCCCATCTACATCTAAAGCAGAAAGAATCAACACTTTTACCATAATTACCCCAAACACAGATGGGTAGATGGCAGTGTAAGAATACATCCAACAAATTTCATGATGTTTGGTTTTTTACAATTGAGTGATACTTTGTTGTACCACATTTTCTTTACCTATTTTTTAGTTGAGGGGTATCTATGTTGTTTTCAGGTTCTGGCTATTACAAATAGTGCTACTATGAACATAGTTGAGCAAGCGTCCTTGTGGTGTGATTGTGCATATTTTTGGGTTTATATCCAAAGGTGATATTGCTGAGTCCTGATTTAGGCTTATTCTCAATTTTCTAATAGCCATATTACCTTCCAGAATGGCTTTACAGGTTTGTATTTCCATCAGCAGTGGAGGAGTGTTCCCCTTTCTCCACATTCTCTTCAGTGTAGGCTGTCATCCATGTTTTTGATATTAGCCATTTTGACAGGTGTAAAATGATATCTCAGAATTGTTTCAATTTCCATTTCCATGGTGATTAAGAATATTGAACACTTCCATAAATGTCTTTTGGCCATCTGAAATTCTTCTGTTGAAATTTCTCAGTTTAGATCTCTATCCTATTTTTAATTGGGTTATTTGGTTTTTTTGATGTCTAGTGTTTTTGAGTTCTTTATATATTTTGGAGATCAGCCCTCGGACAAGTGTGGGATTAGTAAGATTTTTTCTCATTCTGTAAGCTCTCAATTTGTCTTATTGACCACATTCTTTGCCTTACAGAAGCTTCTCAGAGGCGGTACCCTTTATTAATTATTGTACTCAACGTCTGTGCTATTGGTATTATATTTAAAAAGTGGTGTCCTGTATGAATGAGTTCAAGGCTACTTCTCACTTTCTCTTCTATCATGTTCAGTGTAACTTGATTTATATTGAGGTGTTTTATTGATTTGGATTTGAGTTTTGTGCAGGGCGATAGGTAAACTATTTGCATTCTTCTATATATTGTTAGTTATGCTAACACCATTTGTTGAAGTTGCTTTCTTAGACAAAACTAGAGAAAAAAATCATCCTGAGTGAGGTAACCCAGACCCAGAAAGACAAACATGGCATGTACTCACTCATAAGTGGATAATAAATGCAAAGCAAAGGAGGAAAAGGCTAGATTCCACAACCTCAGAGAAGCTAGGTAGAGAGGAGGACTTTAAGAGAGTGTAATACACATGGATTGCCCCAAGAAGGGAAGATATCTTTGGTAAACTGGGAGAGGACATAGACGGGAGAAGGTAGGGAGTGGGAACATGAGCGTTCAAGAACACTGAGTTGGGGGAGGGATGAAAAGACTGAGAAATGAAAGAAATATCTTGACAGAGTGATTTATCATGGGTTTGAGTGAAACTTGGTGCTATAAAAATCCATAGGAACCCAAAATCATATTCCAACTAAGACTCCCAGTGATTCTAGAGAAGGTACCTAGATTACCCTTTCCCTGTAGTCAGATTGGTAATGCTCATAATTATCATAGACCCTACATCCAGTCTGATGGAAGCAGATGCAGACACCTACAACTAGGCACTTGCCCTAAATCCTGGAGTTCAGTTGAAGAGGAAAAATATGCAACTAGTGGAGCAAGGAGTGAGGGCCAAGAGCATAATGAAGACAATGACAGGGACAACTGACCCAAGGATATGGGAGCTCACCTACTCTGGACTAACAGCTGGAGAACCACATGGGACTGAACTAGGTCCTCTAAATGAGTGTGACAGTTACATGAACAGTTAGAGGACCAGGAATTTTCCAAAACACATAAACTGAATTTTTAGAGCTTACTCCTTATAGTGGATGCCTTGATCAGTCATGATACAGGGAGGAAGAGATGGATCCTGACTCATCTTGGTAGGTTAGCCTTTGTTGACTAATCAAGGAAGGCCTTGCCCCCTTTGAGGAGTAGATGAGGGAGAAGTGGGGAGATCTGGAGAAGGGGAGAAAGGGGGAATAGGGGAGGATGTATAAAAGGACAAAAACCTTCTTAAATAAAAAAATGGGAAAAAATCATTCAACTACATAAAGAGCAGTATGGAACTATCAGAACCTAGTGGTCTTACAACAATAAGACCTGGATATCCCAATGCAGATGAATCAGAATAAAATTAATTTACAATAACTTTATGAAGATAATAGAGACACTTAAAGAGGAAATTAAAAAGTCCCCTTAAAATGAAGAAAAAGGCAAACAAAGAAATTGGGAGAAATCAATAAATACTTTAAAGAAAGCCAAGAAAAAACAAGTAAACAGGTGAAAGAAACAGTTCAAGATTTAAAAATTAAAATAGTAGTAATAAGGAAAACACTAACCAAGGGAATTCTGGAAATGTAAAATCTGTGTAAATGAACAGGAATTACAGATGCAAGCATAACCAATGGAATACAAGAGATGGAAGAGAGATTCTCAGGCACTGAAGATAGAGAAAAAGAAATAGATTCATTGGTCATAGAAAATATTAGATCCAAAAATTTCTTAACACAAAACATCCAGGAAATCTGGGATACCATGAAAACACCAAGCCTAAGAATAATGAAGATAGGAGAAGTTTAGCTAAAAGGCAAAGAAAATATATTCAACAAAATCATAGAAGAAAAGTTTTCTAACCTAAAGAAGGACATTCCTACGAAGGTACAAGAAGCTTACAAAACACCAAAAGACACTGGACCAAAAAATTCTTTTGCCACAAAATAATCAAGAGACTAAACAAACAAAATAAAGAAAGAATATTAAAAGCTGCAAAGGGAAAAGGCCAAGGGACATATAAAGGCAGACATATGAGAGTTATAATGAATTCTCAATGGAGAATATGAAAGCCAGAAGATCCTAGAGAGATTTTTTTAATATATATTTTTATTTATTATTTGGTGATTTTCCATCATGCACCCCATCAAACTCTGTTATCAGTCCTCTCAGTTTCAGACACTTAGAGACTGTGGTTGCCATCCCAGATTACTATACTCAGCAAAACTTTCAATCACCATAGTCAGAAAAAACAAGATATTTGGTGACAAAACCAGATTTATACAGAGAAAATAAGATATTTGATGAGAAAACCAGATTTAAACAATACCTATCCACAAATACAGCCCTACAGAAAACAACAGAAAGGAAACTTCAACCTAAGAAAGATAGCTATACCCACAAAAAATGGGCAACAGATAATCTCACACTAGCAAATCTCAAAGAGGGAAAACACACACACACTACCACTACCAATAACAAACCAAAAATAACAGGAATTAACAACCACTGGTCTTTAATATCTCTTAATATCAATGATCTTAATTCACTTATAAAAAGACATAAGCTAACAGAGTGGGAATGAAAGCAGGATCCATCCTTCTGCTGTATACAAGAAACACATCTTAACATCAGAGAAAGATATTACCTCAGAGGGTTGGGAAAAGAATTTCAAATCAAATGGACCTAAGAGGAAAGCTAGTGTAGCTATCTTACTATCTAACAAAATAGACCTAAAACTAAAATTAATCAACAGAGATGATAAAGAACATGTCTTGTCATGGTCAGCCCACAAGTTTATGCTTTGGTTCTTTTCAGGTTGGGATATTTGCTAAGGTTTGAAGGTGTCTCCTATGAAATCCTAGTGTTCTTCAACATGATATTATGTAAGATGTGAGACCTGTAAGAAGATATTAATTTCTATGAGTTTGTGATGTGCTTTGAATGAAATTGTCCTCCATAGCCTCATACACTAGGACACTTGGCCCCCAGCTGGTGGCATAGAATTGCTGAAGCAATTTAATCATTGATAGTGTGATTGACAATTACAATTGCCTCTTCCTGCTTCATTCTTGTTTTTGAGAACCAGAGCACTCAACTTCCTGCCATGCTTTCCTGCTCCCATGACTCTTTACTATGTTAGAAAAATTTTCATGTGGAACTATAAGCCACTCTTCTTCTATAAGTTGCCATGGTGATGATACTTTATCATATAATTACGAAAATAATCAACATGGGGTATTTATGTTGCCATAAGCACCATACCTGAGGGAGAAAATTTATATTTTGGCTCATGGTTTTTGCTCATTTGTTTGGCTTGTTTTGTTTTTGGATCAAAGTTTTAAGGGATATTTTATATCAACCAGAAAATAGAGAGGAGGGGGGGAGAGAAAGAGGGAGGGAGGAAGGGAGGGAGGGAAGGAGGGAGGGAGAGAGAAAGAAACAGGAAATAAACATGGATAATACAAAAAAAGAACATGTCTTATTCATCATAGAAAAAAAGTCCATTAAGATAAAGTCTCAATTTTGAATATTTATGTTCCATATACAAGGGCACCCATACAACTGACCATATAATTGGTCATAAAGCAAATATCAATTGATACAAAAAATGGAAATAATCACATGTGTCATATCAGACCATCAGGGCATAATGTTAGAGTTCAACAACATCAAAAATCGCAGACAGCCTACCAAATCAAGGAAACTAACCATCACTCAACTGAACCGCCTCTCAGTCAAGGAAGAAATTAAGAAAGAAATCAAAGTCTTCCTAGAATTTAGCGAAAATGATTCCACAAAGTACCCAAACATGTGGGACACAATGAAAGCATCTTAAGAGGAAAATTCATAGCACAAGTTGCCAATATGAAAAACCTACAGATATCTTACATTAGAAAACTAACAGCACAGCTGAAAACCTTAAAACAATTAGAAGCAATCACACCTAGAATGAGTAGACGGCAGAAAATGATCAAACTTAGAGCTGAAATCAATACAATTGAAACAAAAAGAACAATATAAAGAATCAATGAATCAAAGACTTGGTTATTTGAGAAAGTCAACAAGATAAATACACCTTTATCCAAACTAACCAAAAAGCAGAGAGACAGAGAGTATCTAAATCAACAAAATCACAAGTGAAAAGGGGGACATAACAACATACCCCCAGGAAATCCAGAGAATCAGGTCATACTTTAAAAATAACCAGTAGCACAGACACTAAGAATAACAATGAATAAGTGGAACCTCCTGAAACTGAGAAGCTTCTGTAAAGACCTCTTTGGGCCTCTTTGTCAAAGATCAGGTGTTCATAGGTTTTTGGGTTATTGTCTGGATCCTCAATTCTAGTCCATTGATCCACAAGTCTGTTTTTATGCCAGTACCAGGCTGTTTTTATTACTGTAGCTCTATAGTATAACATGAAGTCAGGGATGGAGATGCCTCCTGAGGTTCTTTTGTTGAGCAAAATTGTTTTGGCAGTCCTGGATTTCCTGTTATTCCAAATGAAGTTGAGTATTATTCTTTCAAGGTCTGTAAAATATTGTGTTGGGATTTTGGTGGGAATTGCATTGAATCTGTAGATTTCTTTTGTTAGAATAGCCATTTTTACTATGTTAATCCTACTTATCCAGGAACATGGGAGAGCTTTCAATTTTCTGATATCCTCTTCAATTTCTTTCTTCAATGATTTAAAATTTTTGTCAAATAGGTCTGTTACTTCTTTGGTTATTGTTACTCCAAGGTATTTAATACTATTTGCAGCTATTATAAAGGGTAATGTTTCCCTTATTTCTTTTTCAGCCCTTTTCTCTTTAATGTATAGAAGGGCTACTGATTTCTTTGAGTTTATCTTGTATCCTGCTACATTGCTGTAGGAGTTTATCAGCTATAGAAGTTCCCTGGTGGGTCACTTATCTATACAATCATATCATATGCAAATAGAGATAGATTCACTTCTTCTTTTCCAATTTGTATCCCCTTAATCTCCTTTCGTTCTCTTATTGCTTCAGCTAAAACTTTGATAACTATATTGAATAGATAAGATGAGAAAGGACATCCTTGTCTATTTCCTAATTTTAGTGGGATTGCTTTGAGTTTTTCTCCATTAAGTTTTATACTGGCTATCGGCTTCTTGTAAATCATCTTTATTATATTTAGGTATTCTCCTGGTGTTCCTGATCTCTCCAGAGCTTTTATCATAAAGGAGTGTTGGATTTTGTCAAAGGCTTTTTCAGCGTCTAAGGATATGATCATGTGGTTTTGTTCCTTTAGTTTGTTTATATAATGGATATGTTTATGGTTTTTCGTATGTTCAACCAGCCCTGCATTTCTGGGATAAAGCCTACTTGGTCGTGGTGGATGATATATTTTATATATCGTTGTATACAGTTTGCTAAAATTTTGTTGAGAATCTTAGCATCAATATTCATGAGGGAAATTGGTCTGTAGTTCTCCTTCTTTGCTGTGTCTTTGAGTGGCTCGGGTATTAGTGTAATTCTGGCCTCATAAAAGGAGTTTGGCAATATACCTTCAGTTTCTACTGTGTTTGAGGAGTAAGGGTAATAATTCTTCTTTGAATGTCTGGTAGAAATTGGCACTAAAACTATCAAGACCAGGGCTTTTATTTTTGGGGAGACTTTTAATGACAGCTTCAATTTCCTGTAAGGTTTGTAGGTCTGTTTAGGTAATTAATCTGATCTTCATTTAATTTTGGTAGATGGTACCTGTCCATTTCTTCTAGGTTTTCCATTTTTGTGGAATACAGATTTTCGGGTTTTTTTTATTTTATATTTATCAAGAAAAACAGTAAATTGAATTTAAAATGAAGATAAGTTAACAATAACTATAAAGAAAATAAAAATCGTAAGCATGACTTATCAAGGGTGATAATTGCTACACATAAAATTTCTTTGTGTTCAGATTTCCCTCTGGATTCTTTTTCCTATCTCTGTATATCCCCATTCAAGGTCCCTTCCCCCTCCCATCACATCAGGTCACCCTTTCTTTCTCCATAACTCCCCAACACCTCCCTGGGCAGGCTGCAGACAGTCCCATGGTCCCACTGATGCAAGAAAGCGTAGTTCGGTCTCCCCTCCTGTTAAGTCCAGTTTTGTACCCCCTCTCTCAAGAGTGAGTCAAGTGTTCCTATAGGTGTAGGGGATCCGAAGGGTCAGTCCAGGGTGTTTCTGATCCCAAGCTGTTTAGTGGTTCTGGTTTGCAGCTTGGGCATGCTTTGCTTTTTTCTTGTTAGTTTGTTCAGAGACCACTAATGAGTGACTACATCCCCTGCTTATCTTTCTGGGTTTGTGATATCTCGATCAGGAGGATATTCTCCAAATCCATCCATTTGCCTGAGAATTTTAGGATATCATTTTTTCTTACTGCTGAGTAGTATTCCATTGTGTAGATGTACCACAGTTTGTTAATCCTTCTTCAGTTGAGGGATATCTAGGTTGTTTCCAGGTTCTTGCTATTACAAATAATGCTGCTATGAACATAGTTGGGCTAATGCCTTTGGAGTATACCCTAAAGTGAATACCCTAAAGATGCACAGTGCATCCTCAAATCTATTCCATTGATCCACAAGTCTGCTTTTATGCCAGTACCAGGCTGTTTTTATTACTGTAGCTCTATAGTATAACTTGAAGTCACGGATGGTGATACCTCCTGAGGTTCTTTTGTTGAGTAAAATTATTTTGGCAATCCTGGCTTTCCTGTTATTCCAAATGAAATTGAGTATTGTTATTTCAAGGTCCAGGAAATATTGTGTTGGGATTTTGATGGGCAGTGCATTGAATCTGTAGATTGCCTTTGGTAGAATTGCCATTTTTACTAATTGATCCTACCTATCCAGGAACATGGGAGAGCTTTCAATTTTCTGATATCCTCTTCAATTACTTTCTTCAGTGATTTAAAATTTTTGTCAAATAGGTCTGTTACTTCTTTGGTTATAGTTACTGCAAGGTATTTAATACTATTTGCAGCTAGTATAAAGGGTAATGTTTCCATTATTTCTTTTTCAACTCTTCTATCTTTAGTTTATAGAAGGCCTACTGATTTCTTTGAGTTAATCTTGTATCCTCCTACATTGCTGAAGGTGTTTATCAGCTGTAGCAGTTTTTTGGAAAAATTTTGTGTGTCACTTATATATACAATCATATCATCTGCAAATAGAGATAGTTTCACTTCTTCTTTTCCAATTTATATGCCCTTAATCTCTTTTCATTCCCTTTTTGCTTTAGCTAAAACTTCGAGATCTATATTGAATAGATAAGGGGAGAGAGGACATCCTTGTCTACTTCCTGACTTTAGTGGGATTGCTTTGAGCTTTTCTCCATTAAGTTTGATACTGGCTGTTGGCTTCTTGTAAATTGCCTTTATTATATTTAGGTATTCTCCCTGTATTCCTGATCTCTCGAGGACTTTAATCATAAAGGAATGATGGATTTTATCAAAGGTTTTTTCAGCATCTAAGGATATGATCATGTGGTTTTGTTCCTTTAGTTTGTTTATATGATGGATAACATTTACAGTTTTTCGTATGTTAAACCAGCCCTGCCTTTCTGGGATGAAGCCTACTTGGTCATGGTGAATGATATCTTTTATACATTGTTGCATAAGGTTTGCCAAAATTTTGTTGAGAATTTTCTCATCAATATTCATGAGGGAAATTGGTCTGTAATCCTCCTTCTTTGTTGTGTCTTTGAGTGGCTTGGGTATTAGGTTGATTGTGGCCTCATAAAAGGAATTTGGCAATATTCCTTCATTTTCTTCTGTGTGAAATAGTTTGAGGAGTAATGGTAGTAATTCTTCTTTGAATGTCTGGTAGAATTTGGCACTGAAACCATCTGGACCAGGGCTTTTATTTTTGGGGAGGTTTTTAGTGACAGCTTCAATTTCCTTAAGGGTTATAGGCCTGTATAGGTAATTAATCTGATCTTCATTTAATTTTGGTAGGTGGTACCTGTCCGGAAAGATGTCCATTTCTTTTCGCTTTTCCATTTTTGTGTAATACAGACTTTCCAAATATGATCTGATATTTCTCTGTATTTCCTGGGGGTCTGTTGTTATGTCCCCTTTTCATTTCTGATTTTGATGATTTGAACACTCTTTCTCTCTGTTTTTTGATTAGTTTTCTAAGGGCTTATCTATCTTGTTAATTTTCTCAAAGAACCAACTCTTAGATTCATTGATTCTTTGTATTGTCTTTTTGTTTCAATTGTATTGATTTCAGCTCAAAGTTTGATTATTTCCTGCCATCTACTCCTTATAGGTGAGTTGGCTTCTAATTGTTCTAAGGCTTTCAACTGAGCTGTTAGGTCTCTAGTGTGGGATTTCTCTAGGCTTTTCATATAAGCATCTAGCACTATTAATTTTCTTCTTAAGACTCCTTTCATTGTGTCCCACAAGTTTAGATACGTTGTGGATTCATTTTCAGTAAATTCTAGGAAGACTTTGATTTCTTAATTTCTTCCTTGACCCAGAGATGGTTCAGCTGAGTGATGTTTAGTTTCCATGAGTTGGTAGTCTTTCTTTGGGTTTTGATGTTGTTTAACTCTTACTTTAGGCCCTGGTGGTCCTATATGTTACAAGGGATTATTTCCATTTTTTTCTATCTGTTGATATTTGCTTTATGACCAATTATGTGGTCAATTTTTGAGAAAGTTCCATGAGGAGCTGAGAAATATGTATATTTCTTTGCCTTTGGGTGGAAGCTTCTATAGATATCTATTAAATACCTTTGCATCATAACCCCTTTTAGACTCCTTATTGCTCTGTTGAGGCTCTGTCTGGTTGATCTATCCAGGGCTGAAGTGGGGTATTGAAGTCTCCCACTATTAGGGTGTAAGAATTGATCCGAGCTTTGAATTTTAGCAGTATTTCTTTTACTTAATTAGGTGCCTTTATATTAGGGACATAAATATTCAAGATTGAAATTTCCTCTTGACCAATTTTTCCTGTGATGAATAAGTAGTGACCATCTTGTTCCCTTTTAATTGCTTTTAGCTTAAAGTCTACTTTTTTAAGATATTAGGATTGCAACCCCTGCTTGTTTCTTTTGACCATTTGACTGGAAAATCTTTTCCCAACCCTTTATTCTAAGCCTGTGTCTGTCCTTGTGGTTGAGGTGTGTTTTTTTTCTATTTGTCATTTTTCTTTTATTTTCCTTCATTATTTTGTATTTAACAAAAAAACAGTAACATGAATTTAAAATGAGGAAAAGTTAACAATAACTATGAACAGGATAAGAATCATAAGCATGGCTTATCAAGGGTGGTAATGCAAATAAGATTGCTACACATATATTTACTATGTGTTCAGCTTTCCCTCTGAAATTTTTTTTCCCATCCCTGTATATCCTCATTCAAGG
>PVIH01012448.1:0-63515 GCA_004025045.1 Sigmodon hispidus
CAAGCATTATTGGGCCAGTGTGACCATAGGACTGTCTGCTCCCTGCCCAGGGAGGGGATGGGGAGTTGCAGAGAAGAAAAATGATCAGATGTGGTGGGAGGGGGAAGAGACTTTCAATAAGGATATACAGGGATGGAAAAAAAATTCAGAGGGAAAGCTGAACACAAAGAAAATATATGTGTAGTAATCTTAAAAAAAAAGAATAATGGAAGAAAGTAATCAAAATCAGGACTGAAATCAATAAAAATTGAAACAAATAGAACAATGCAAAGAATTAATAAAACAAAGCTTGGTTCTTTGAGAAAATCCACAAGATGGACAAGCCCTTATCCAAGCTAGCTAAAAGGCAAAGAGAAAATACTCAAATAAAAAAAAAAAAGAAATGAAAATGGGGACATAAAAACAGATACAGAAGAAATCCAGAGAATTAATAAGTAATACTTCAAAAACCTGTACTTCACAAAATTGGAAAACCTATAATAAATGAACAGTATTCCAGAGAGGTACCACTTACCAAAATTAAATCAAAACCAGATAAATGACTCAAATAGATCTATAACCGTAAGGAAATAAAAGCAATGATTAAAATTCTCACAACAAAAAAATAAGCCCAGGGCCAGAAGATTTCAGCACAAAGTCTCAGAATTTCAAAGAAGAACGAATACCAATACTCTTCATATTATTTCACACAATAAAAACAGAAACATTACCAACATATTTTACGAGGCTACAGTCACCCTGCTACCAAAACCATATAAAGATGCAGTAAATAAAGAAATTAGAAACCAATATTTCTCACAAATATTTATGCAAAAAAATTTTAAAGACAAATCTCCTTCAAGAATATTGATGCCAAAGTACTCAATAAAAATACTGCAAAAAGAACACATCAAATAAATCTTCTACCATCTTGTACGATCATGTGTGCTTCATCTGAAAGATGCAAGGATAGTTCACGTTATGAAAACTGTCAATGTTATTTATCAAAAAAAAACAAACTGAAAGGAAAAAAATATATAATCATTTCATTAGAAGCTGAAACAGAGAGGAAAGGAACTGTTGTGGAGTTAGAGAGACACCTGGTGCTAGGGAAACATGCAAGGACCCACAAGATGTCCTTGATCAAGATTCCAAGCAATACCGGAGAAGGTTCCTAAACTTGTATTCCACTTTAATCAAATAAATGACCACCATAATTTTCATTATAGAACTTTCATCCAGCAACTGCTGATTCAGACATCCATAGATAAGCCCCACATCAAGGTCCAGCTGAATAGAGGATGAGAGATTATATAAGCAAAATGATCTGTATTATGAAGAGAAGACCCACAGAGACATTTGATTTGAGCTATTGGGACCTCATTGTCTCTGAAATGACAACTGAGGAATCTTCATGGGACAGAACTAAAGCCTCTGAATGTAGATGAAAATTGAATGACACTAGCAATGTCATTCTTGCAGTAGGACCAGAGTTTATTCCTGAAGCATGAACTGGCTTCTTGGAGGCCATTCCCTACAAAAGAACAACTGATTTAGTCTGATGATGGGGGAGGAACTTTGTCTTACCTTAACTGAATATGCTAGATGGAATTCACTCACCTTGGAAGTCCTTGCCTTCTCTGTGTAATAGATGAGGGGATAAGGCAGAGGGAGGCTGGGGGAGGACTAGGAGTAGGGGAAGGAGGGGTGCAGTGGTGGGAATGGAAAAAAATTAAATAAAATTCTTTATTTGATCTGTACTCATTTGTTTTATTGGGTTATTTATTTTCTTAATATCTATTTTTTTTTGGAGTACTCTCTATATATTTGGATAGTAAGCCTCTACCAAATGTAGATGTTCTTATGATGCTGCCAAATTTTATGTAAATTCTGAAATTCAATCTCAATCTTATACTTGTGTGAAAAGAACTTTTATCTAGTTTGTAATCTCCCTATAAACCAGAACTTTAAATTTATCCCATCCATGCTACTCGTATATACCAACAATGTGATAGGACTTAGCTATGCTTACAAGATATGCATAACTAATAAAGTATAATACAAATGAGTTATGTTATTTAGATTAAAATACTATGATACTTAAATATATAACTTTAAAATTACTGGATAAGTGAATATTCATGAAATATAATCTATATTGTAGAATTAGGTAACTTAACTTTGGTCGAATAAATGAAATAGCCATTCTATTAGTCTACAATAAGAAATAAAAAGTATAAATCTAATTACACAAAAGGACACATAGCAGTAAGCACTGAAGCTTTCTTCATTCTTTTTTAATTTATTTCATTTTTTGTTATGAATAAAGTCATATTTTCTGTCTGTGGTTTTCCTTGTTCAAAGTCCCTTCCCCCTCCCACCACCTCCAGTCACTCTCTCTTTCCCACGTCTCCCCATCTCCTCCCCAGCAATGACAACAGGTATCAAGGTCACAATACGACCTAGTTAAGCATCCACTCCTGGCAGACTCAGTTTCCTCACCACAACATCAAGACTGAGTCAGGTATTCCTTTAGATAGAGTGAAATCCAAGGTACCAGTTCAAGGTGTTTCAGATCCCAAGCTGTTCAGTGGTTGTGGTTTGCAGCTTGGACATGCTTTGCTTTTTGGTGTTTTGTTTAGAGTCCACTAATGAGTAAGTAAATCCCCTGCTTATCTTTCTGGGTTTGTGATATCTCGCTCATGAGGATATTCTCCATATTCATCCATTTGCCTGCAAATTTAGGATATCATTTTTTCTTACTGCTGAGTAGTTTTCCATTGTGTAGATGTACCACAGTTTGTAAATCCATTCTTCAGTTGACAGACATCTAGGTTGTTTCCAGGTTCTTGCTATTATGAATAATGCTGCTATGGACATAGTTGAGCTATTAGGGTATACACCCAGAAGTGGTATTGCTGGATCCTTGGGGAGATTGATTCACAGTTTTTCGAGAAACTGCCATACTGCATTTTTGAGTAGCTGAGCAAACTTGCACCAAGAATGGAGGAGTGTTCCCCTTGCTCTGCAACCTCTCCAACACAAGCTGTCATCTGTCTTTTATCTTAGCCAATCTGACAGGTATAAGGTGGTATCTGAAAGTTGTTTTGATTTGCATTTCTCTGATGACTAAAGATTATGAGCACTTTGTCAAGTGCCTTTCAGCCAATGTAATTCTTCTGCTGATAATTCCCTTTTTGTTCTGAACTCCATGTTTTGATTCGGTTATTCAAAGTTTTGGGCTCCAGTTTCTTCTGTTTTTTATATATCTTAGAGATCAGTCCTCTTTCACTTGTAGGGTTGGTAAAAATGTTTTCCCACTCTGTAGGCTGTCGTTTTGTCCTATTGACAGTGTCCTTGGCTTTACAAAATCTTCTCAGTTTCAAGAGGTTCGACTTACTGTTTTTCTTCTTTTGTCTGTGCCACTGGTGCTTTATTTAAGAAGTTGTCACCTGTGCCAATTCGTTGGAGTGTATTTCCCACTTTCTTTTCTATCAAGTTCAGAGTGGCTGAGTTTTTATGTTGAGGTCTTTGTTCTACATAGTTTTGAGTTTTGTGCAGGGTGACAGGCTTGGATCTATTTGCATTTTCTACACACTACCAACCAGCTATACCAACACCATTTGTTAAAAATACTATGTTTTCCTTTGAATATTTTAGGTCTCTTTGTTGATGATCAGGTGTTCAGAGGTTTTTGTGTTAATGCCTGGATCCTCAATTTGATTCCATTGATCCACAAGTCTGTTTTTATGCCAGTACCAGCACTAGATGCCTATATGGAAAGTCTAGAGAAATCCCACACTAGAGAACTAACAGCACAGCTGAAAGCCTTAGAACAATTTGAAGCAAACTCAACTGGAAGGAGTAGATGGCAGGAAATAATCAAACTTAGAGCTGAAATCAATACAATTGAAACAAAAAGAACAATACAAAGAATCAATGAATCAAAGAGTTGGTTCTTTGAGAAAGTCAACAAGATAGATAAGCCCTTATCCAAACTAATCAAGAAGCAGAGAGAGAGTATCCAAATCAACAAAATCAGAAATGAAAAAGGGGGACATAACAGCAGACCCCCAGGAAATCCAGAGAATTATCAGGTCATACTTTGAAAATCTATATTCCAACAAAATAGAAAACCTAGCAGAAATGGACAGCTTTTTGGGCAGGTACCATTTAACAAAATTAAATGTCAACCAGATTAATTACCTCAACTGACCTATAACCCTTAAGGAAATTGAAGCTGTCATTAAAAGCATCTCAAGTCAAAAAAAAATAATAATAAATAAAAAAAGCCCAAATTCTTATGGTTTCAGTGCAGAATGCTCCCAGACATTCAAAGAAGAATTACTGCCATTACTCTTCAAATTGTTTAACACAGTACAAACTGAAGGAATATTGCCAAATTCCTTTTATGAGGCCACAAATACCCTAATACACAAGCCACTCAAAGACGTAACAAAGAGGGAGAATTACAGAACAATTTTCCTCATGAATATTGATGCTAAAATTCTCAACAAAATTCTGGCAACCCGTATACAACAACATATAAAAAATATCATCCACCATGATCAACTAGACTTCATCCCAGAAATGCAGGGATGGTTCAAAATATGAAAATCTATAAATGTCATCCATCATACAAACAAACTGAAGGAAAAAAAAACACATGATCATATCCTTAGACACTGAAAAAACCTCTGACAAAATTCAGCACTCCTTTATTATAAAAGCCCTGGAGAGATCAGGAATACAGGAAAAATAACTCAATATAATAAACGTGATTTACAAGAAGCCAACAGCCAACATCAAACTTAATGGAGAAAAACTCAAAGCAATCCCACTAAAATCAGGAACTAGACAAGAATGTCCTCTCTCCCCTTATCTATTCAATATATTTCTCCATGTTTTAGCTAAAGCAATAAGAGAATGGAAGGAGATTAAGGGAATACAAATTGGAAAAGAAGAAATGAAACTATCTTTATTTGCAAATGATATGAATGTACAAAATAGTGACCCACAAAATTCTACCAGGGAACTTCTACAGCTGATAGCCACCGTCAGCAATGTGCCAGGATACAAGATTAACTCAAAGAAATCAATAGCCCTCCTATACACTTCACCCATTATAATTGCTGCAGATAGCATTAAATACCTTGGAGTAACTATAACCAAAGAAGTAACAGATCTATTTGACAAAAATTTTATATCAGTGAAGAAAAAAATTGAAGAGGATATTAGAAAAAGGAAAGATCTCCCATGTTTCTGGATAGGTAGGATCAACATAGTAAAAATGACAATTCTACCAAAAGCAACCTACAGATTCAAGGCACTTTCCATCAAAATCCCAACACAATATTTTATGGACCTTGAGAGAACAATACTAAACATCACTTGGAATAACAGGAAAGCCAGGACTGCCAAAACAATTTCGTTCAACATAAGAACCTCAGGAGGCATCACCATCCCTGACTACAATTTATACTATAAAGCTTTCTTCATTCTTTAAACAGAGTTTTATTTAGCAAAATTGCATATCCCAAGATAAAAAGAGTAGAGTATCTTAAAAAGTAAATATCAAGCTGGATAGCTAAAAGGAATGCAGCTACAAGATCTTATGCTTTGTCCACTAGAAGAGATACTTTCTGTTTATTTGTCTTAACTAGAGAATTTGACAAATTATCCAGAGGGACAATGGAATAAGGATCATCTCAATTACAGCTCTGTTGCTTTCATTATTATTCTATTCTACTTAGATTCATACTAATAAGTCTAAGAAGAATTTTGACTCATAATTCACTGATAATTTCTCTACCACGAGCTCACTTATTAAACATAATTATTCAAGATTCATATTTATTATTATATTTTAGTAAAATTTCAAGGGAATATGTTTTTTATTTCCAAGTCTGTGAAAACATATTACAAATAACAAAGGAAAACAGCATAAACAAACCATATAACTTTAAATATTCTCATGTGTAGCAGAATGCATCTGTGGAAAGTGTCTCAGAAATGTTTTGTTTTTCAGAGACCTTAAGCTAAAGATTTCTTACTCCACACTGCTTATAAAAACTTTTGAACTTCACTTACTTGTCTGTACTTTGTATTAAATAATAGAAATTATGAGATTTTGTAAATATTAAAGAAAATTATGGAAGTCTTTAGCTGTTATATTTTATATGATTTTGATTGATAATAATTTTAGATAAAAATCTCAAACTTAATAATTCTTGTTACTAAGTGGCAAGCTAAAATTATAAGTAATTGTGGTATCTTCATCTTCTCATATTCTTAGCTAGCTCCATTGAATTTTCACTCTTATAAAGGTGGTTTTTGATATGCCATTCATCTCTGCTCACACCAATTTTCAGTAGCCAGTCGGCTACTCTCTCATTGAATGGCCAAATATCTGATTGCCATGATGTATGACCTGACCGTTTCTTGATTTTAAGATATACCCATGCTTTTGATTTGGTATCTATTTAGCTGGTGTGTGGAAATTAGTATTTTTTCCACATTCATCTTTGGTGCTATTGCCAGCAAAACTCCCAATCTACCCCTAGCTTATCTATTTTATTTTGTTTGCCACAGTCATGGGCCTCTCCTTTGCATTAATTTGTTTATACTGAATTCTCAAAATTGGATTATCATTTCCTTGAACAGCAGAGCCAGCACTTACTAATCTTCTTATTTAATGCATTGCATGGCAGGATGATGGAGACTGTACAGCTAATTGAAAATATTTTCTAATTTGGATACAGAACATGCATTTTTAGTTCATATGCACAGAAACACATTATACAGGGAACACAAAATTCAAAAACTTATTTGAGCTTCTCCATGGTGGGTGATATTCAATGAAATTGAATTAAGAAGTGAAATTGAAACTACTTCTTAATCAAAGAAAAGGCAAACATCTAAAGTTAAAAATGAAGTTCATGGGCTGGAAATGCAATGTGAAACAGTATACTGATGATATGTGCATGTGGCAAAAAGTAGACATGAATTCTAGCTTCTTTTATAAGCCTTTTAAAAGACTAATAGCCCAAACAACAACAACAAAATAAGCATGCCAGTTATTCTCAACTCATAAAATGGACATAGAAAACTGCAGGTGACTGCCACAAAAGACTGTCTTTACTAATGCATGCCCAAAATCTTGGGCATAAGAAAATTTTAATAGAATTTCCAATATTTTTGTTTGAATTGAATATATTTAGTATTACTATATAATAGCTGTTATAAAGAAATTATATGGGTCCAGACTTAGAAGGCATACAGGAGAGGGTCTAAGGCCAACAATTAAGACATAAACAGAGTGATGGAAAGAACACAAATATAAAATGAATCATGAAATTTCAAATTAAAGACTTAAGAAAGGTAGTTGAATTCATAATTAAACAGAAAATAATTTTTAATAAAGCTAAATGAACATTAATATCAATCAGTATAGAAGTATTTATTAATAAATTCACTACAGATAAAATCAGCCTAAACTCATGCATCAATGTTAACAAATGTATAATATCTCTGCATATTTCAAAATAAAAACAAAATAAATTTTGTTAATAATGATAAAAGGAAATGTTTAAATACAGTATAAATAATTCTATTGTTGGTCCACAATGCACACGTGAGACTATAAGATCTCAGAATCATTACAAATAAATATGACTAAAGAAACCAACAAGGGGTGAAAGGAAAGAGAAGATAGAGAAAACAATAAAAATTCAAAGCATAGAAATATTTTGATAGCAATCAAAATAAATGTAAAATAATTTAACATAAACCTAAACTAGAAAGCTATGTCAATTTATTTTGTTTAATGATCTTCTCATAAACTACTTTGAATCAATAATCAGAATACATATGTAATATGTATATTTGCTTTTGAAAAATAAAGGCATTATATTGATGGGCAATTAAGTTTTAAAAGAAATGTACACAATTCATACAATATATCATAACAGATATACATGCTGAATGAATAATTGAGAAATTACAGTTATACAATTTTAGATTCATGGTCATAAGTGTTAGATATAAAAACAGAATACTTTTAAATCTGATAATTTTAACAAAATTGCATTTAGAATAGATTGTTTAAACACATCTTATAGGCTAATAGTCAGACCATCCAAATTATATTTAAAAATGAGAATATTGGATCATAAATAGTGCTTTGTCTATGTTAGTGTGATGAATGAGAAGGATATGTGAAGAGTGATAGAGAAATTAAATGCAAATTTATTTTAGGCTAATGGGATAGCCAATGACAATGCTTTAATGACAATCATGTTTAGTGAGTTCTCAGGACAGCAACAAGGCTAGAATGACTATACAATAGTCAGAGAAGAGTGAGACAAAACACAGGGAAGGAGATTATTGAGAACATCTTTGATAATAGGGTTGAAGAGCACTCAGAACAAAATGAAAGCCATAACTTAAAGGTATTCTAAAATTTTTATTTTAGAAGATACACAAATAAGTAAGAAGATCAAGAGAAAGTGAGGCAGAAATTGTTTTCTACATTTTGTCCCTTTTACCATTTTTAGATCACAGAAATGATGTGTTTGTTTTACACAGTAGAGCTTAAATTTTAGAGGATCCATGGAGGAAGCAACTTCAACGTGGAGTTGGGACAGAAAATTCTCAGTGATGGCAGGGAAAATCAAAGTTCATTCTTAGCAAAGGCATGTCTGGGAGACTGAAATTTGTGAGAGAAAGTATGCAGAAACAGGTGCTCATTCAATAACTTGTGTATACTTTGTGCATTTGCTATGAACCGGCTGCTCCTCTGGGGTGAGTGCCAGATGGAGTCTCATGGGTCTTTCCTTGGTCTAGGTTAATTACTCTCCATATGCTAATATGCTAATTATTGTCCACATGGTACTAGGTTAATGGCCATCACAGGGTAACAGGTTAATTATCTTCCGCATGATACTAGGCTAATTGCCCTTCGCATACTACTAGGGTAATTATGTTCACATGGTACTAGCTTAATTATCCTCCACATGCTACTAGGTTAATTATGTTTTACATAGGACAAGGTTAATTACCCATCAGCTTTATATAGTACTAAATGGTAGGGACATGTGCTAAACACTAGAAGTACTTGTATGCTACCCCAGGTTAGTTAACCTTCATATGGTACTAAGTTAAATACACTCACATGATACTCAGTTTTTTACTCTTCATAAGGCACTAGGCAAACTGCCCTTCAAATAAAGCTAGTGTAATTATCCATTACATATTGCTAGGTTAGTTACTGACATATCTGAACTACATTGTTATCTAAATAATCTATTTCAGGTAATTTAGATAAAAATCTAAACTTTTAACCTAGAAATCACAGAGTCATTCAGATATATGTCAGAGGTTATTAGTAATCTGCATGTATGTTTCTGTGTGTCCCTGACCTTAAACAACATAAAAACTATTTTTTAGTGTATTTAACTTAGACTATGTAAAAAGAGGGATTAATAATAACCCTCCCAATACCCCAAACATAGAATGTGATTCCCATTATTATTGACAGTTAATGGATACTGTGGTATAGGCTACTTTGGGTTCTGTTTTATTAATTTTTATTAATTTAGATCCAGAAAATCTACAAAATAAGTTTGTGCTGCTTTGCTTTGTCAAGGACTGATAATTTGCTGCAACAAATATAGAAACTAATAGCATATCAAGTATAAATCTTGTATAGTTTTTGTTTAGATATATGTATTTGGGAAGAACTGTATATATATATATATACATATATATATGATGGACATAGCTGGAAGATTTTAAATCACTGAACTTCAGAGTTCAAACATATTACTTCCTTGGATACATCATAATATAGGTCTATATTTTTTTATAGTACTACAAACTCAGATATGGATGAATAATAAAGTATATAATAAGAATGATGCTATCTTTCTTTAGGATAATGCTCTTGCACAGTGTAAAGATTGATTTCTCATACTGGTTTTATAAAATGTTGATCTATCAGTAGCCAGGGAGGAATTATAGGGCAATAAGACAAAGAGAATTCTGAGAAGAGAAAAGATAGAGATGCAGCCATGGGCCAGACAGAAAGGAAGCAAGAAGAGAATGCTGAACTGAGCAAAGGTACTACGTCATGTAGCTGAATATAGATAAAAACTATGGGTTAATTTAAGTGTAAAAGCTACATTATGCTTGTAATATGCTTGAACTATTGGCTTAGCAGTTACTATAATATTGAGTCTCCTAGTCAATATTTCATAAGTGGCTGCAGGACCTGCCAGGTAAAACATAGAAACTTCCAACTATGCCCTCCTCTGTTGGCCAAGTAGCATAACAGAAATTCATGGGAATCCTAACTTTAAATATATTTTCTTCTCTCCTACATATATCTGTTCTGCACACCAATTCCTTCATCTTTATCAGAGATATATGATCAAGGATTACATAGTACCCTGCATGTCCTTCTTCTGTGCTCTATAGTTTAAGTTGAGATTCCTTCACAAGCGATTCAAAATAAGTTGTCTTTAAAGATGAATATAGCTAAGCAGTTATAAAACATTATATGGAAGATAACTTGCTCAACTGTTACTAACATCACCAACAGCAAAAAAAAGCAAATTTCCCTTCTCTATTTATAATCTTTCTACTGTATTTATGTTTTCAAAAAGTAGTATTTTTGATATGTTTAGTTTCTAAATATTTTCTCCCATTATCTAATTTGACTCTTCATTCTGTTGATTGATATCTTTAATTTTCATAATCTTTTCAATTTTATGAAGTATTAGTTGGTAATTTTTATTTTTACTCCATTATGAAATTGGGATAAATTTAAATTATCTCTACTCCAGATTATTTCTTGATTTTTTTTTCATTTTTCTTGTAGTTGTTTCATAGTTTCAAGCCTTAGATTTTAGTCTGTGATTCCAAGTGGTTTTGCTCTCTAATTTTTAAGACTCATTTTTTTTTGCCAATTTTATATAATGTTTTAAAATTCAAACATAAAATTATCATTTTTATTAATAGATGTTCCATTGAAAACACCCCTAGATTTTCATCATAGCAGACTACCCACTGAATCACAAAGTATATTAAAATTCCAAATATCAATTCAATGCTTAAAATAATTCTTCAGCATCTTTCAACATATTAATATAAATTCTATATCCCTAGTGCCCTCTTTGATGAATAGCAAAATATATTTTCTATGTTCAACCTCTTAACAGCCGTCTGGTGTTCCTTCTATCTATGTTCTAAGTTAAAATATCCTTATAAATCCTTTTAATGTGTGTACTCTAGCCTTGATTTTACATTCTAACCAGGATGCTTTATGGCATGTCTGGGAATATACACCTTTTCAAATTCCTTGCCAAATATTAATTAGTAACTTTATTGCTAGGTTTCAAGACCAAGGAATGCACTTCTACAAAGAAATATTAAGGGATCCTGTCATCATGTTTTGCTTTATTGTCTCTACACAGAGTACTAAAATGAGCATTAGATTTTCCTCATCAGGAAGCATGGAGTAAGCTTTTCTTAATGCAAAATTACAATAGTCTTTCTGCCTACATTTCCTTTCCACATTTATCAAAAATTCTGCCATTTTTCTCTCCCATGAAATTATCTCCAATCACTCTAAAAAGCATGTTTTAATACAAGAGATTTTCAGAACACTTTTCATGTGATAAACATCCTTTTTCTTGGATCTAAAAGCAGTGACTTTATGCACACTCGTCTAATTCTGTGAGGAATGCATAAATTTGCTTTGTTTTGTGAAATCCTCCTAACATCTCTCTCTCTCTTTTTCTGCATCCTATGTTCTACGACTCCCTTATCAAAGCCTTATTATTGTACCCTGGTAAGAAATATACTCATTATTATTGGTACTTATGGAATCATAGATGCTTTCCATTGATGAATACATTAGTTGTCTTTATCACTAAACTTCAAGAGCTAATTATGAGGTCCATAATTAATTTCTCTCACATTTGCAAAAATTTAAATGACTAATGGTAATTAATGAATACACATTTACATATTTCTGTAAAAAACATATTTACAGAAAGTGCAAGTATCATTATAATACTTATTTCACAGCAAAATGTTACTTTATTGTTTTCTTCCAGATAGTCTCCTCTTAGTTTTATACAGAGCAATATTTAAAATGCTCATTTTTCTGGTCAGGGCCCTCTTGTCTGCCATGTGCTGGTTAGGGCAAGGGAAAGATGCACTCTCTTTTCTTGTCTCTGAAATCTGTGGCAGGTGAGGGAGCTGAATCTCTTCCTTCCCAGCTGTAGCACTCATGAAGTGCGCCCTCACTTTGCCTGGATAACACAGTAGAAAGGACCCTATTGTTAGGGACAACGTGAAGTAAGCATAAGAATTGTGGCCCTGCCCTTCTTCTGCCATATAGGGGCATGAATGACAGAGAAATGTGTCCTATCCCTCACCTGCCTATTTTGATTGTAAGAGATAGCCCTGAGTTCAGAAGAGAGAATGATTTTTTTTTTCTCCTCACCTAATACGAGACTTGGGAGAGTAGTCCCTCTAATCTCATCAGAGCAACAAAGTATAAGTGGCCCTGGTGGTGTAGATGTAGGTGACCAAGCCCTCAGGACATTAAAGCAGGAGAAATGGCCAGCTCTCTTGCTCCTTGTTGCATGGGATCAACAAGCCAGAGAAATGTTGAGATCTCACCCTGGTGGTGATGATGGGGGAAAGCTGGCAGGCTTACCAATGCTGCAACTACCCAGGCCCAGAACAGAGTTTATGAGTTGGCTCACCTCAACATCTATCCCATCTATGTTCTGAAGGAGCATATGATGTCTTTCAAATTGTAAGTTGAAGGATCTTCACTACAAAGGACAACAGGATACCCAAGAAATGTCACAGTGAGGACCCAGTATGGATGGTATAGCAGAAACCAGAAACCTCAAATCAGATCAATAACTTTTTGCAATGAGCACTTTTTTTGAATTTATGTTTTATTTTTAATTTTTTTATTATTATTATGAACAAAGAAGTCACACTTTCTATCCTGTATATCCTTATTCAAGGTCCTTTCCACCTCCCAACACATCAGGTCATTCTCTCTTCTCCACAACTCCCCCCCCCCCAGGCGGCAGGTGGTCCCAAGGTCCCACTGTCCCAATATTGTTTAGTTCAGCCTCCACTCCTGGCAGATCCAGTTTTCTCCCCCCAACCTCAAGACTGAGTCAGATGTTCCTCTAGGGGGAGTGGGATCCAAGGAGTCAGTCCAAGATGTTTCTGATCACAAGCTGTTCAGTAGTTGTGGTTTGCAGCTTGGGCATGCTTTGCTTTTTTCTTGTTTGTTTGTTTGTTTGTTTAGAGTCCACTAATGAGTGAGTACATCCTCTGCTTATCTTTCTGGGTTTGTGATACCTCACACAGGAGGATATTCTTCATTTTTTTCTTACTGCTGAGTAGTACTCCATTGTGTAGATGTACCACAGTTTGTTAATCCATTCTTCAGTTGAGGGACATCTAGATTGTTTCCAGGTTCTTTCTATTACAAATAACACTGCTGTGAACATAGTTGAGCTAATGCCTTTGGAGTGTGATTGTATATCTTTAGGGTATACACCCAGAAGTGGTATTGCTGGGTCCTTGGGAAGATTGATTCCCAGTTTTCTGAGAAACCGCCATACTGCATTTCAGAGTGGCTGAACAAGTTTACACTCCCACCAACAATGGAGGAATGTTCCCCTTTCTCTGCATCCTCTCCATCATAGGCTATCCTCTGTGTCTTTTATCTTAACCAATCTAACCAGTGTCAGGTGGTATCTCAAAGTTGTTTTGATTTGCATTTCTCTAATGGCTAAAGATGAAGAGTACTTTTTCAGGTGCCTTTCAGCCATTCCTAATTCTTCTGCTGAGAATTCCCTTTTAGATCTGAACCCCATTTTTTGATTAGGTTATTCAAGATTTTGGGCTCTAGATTCTTGAGTTCTTTATATATCTTAGAGATCATTCCTCTATCACTTGTAAGGTTGGTGAAAATCTTTTCCTGCAATGTGCACTTTCAAGTAAAGATAAGTTGAGAAAAAGTATAATGTGTGACTCACTGTTTCCAACTAAAGTTTCCATAAGAATTTTCTCTTATCCTCTCTGTTTTTAAAACTTTCTCTTAAATTGTATTTATTATTTTGGGGGAAGAGGTTGTAAAGGGAGAAGGGCAGATATGAAGGGACAGAGAGATGAATGGAATTGAGATGCATAATGTGAAAGAGAAAACAAAGTCATTTTTTAAAAAAAAAAATACGTGCAATTTTTTTCCTTAAAAAGTGTTAGAAGACTTCTTTATTTTCCTTCCATTCTGAACTATCACTATGTAATTGACTAAGAGTTGTTGAAAGCCATTTCCTGTGGCTGGCAGATTGTTCAAAGCCCTTGTACTAACATGAGAACTTGAGTCTGATCCAAATTATCCTTGTAAAAGCCAAGAAGACCCCATACCTCTCATACAGTTTTGAATACTCAGAGAAAGGAAGACACTTGGGATTAGCTGTCTCACTATTCACTTGCATCAGTGAGAGGCATGTTAAGTGTCATCATTGAACTTTTTTTTACATTATCTCAAATTTTAGGTGGAAATTAATAAAAGGGCATTAAATAGACACTTTGTCTCTGTGTATTCATGGTCAAGTGAAACTCTAAATACATACTCTCAACATCATCTTTGTCATCATTATTACCATTATCATCATAATCCTGATATGTGGAAGAACATGCCCATATGCCCCCATATAATGATGATGATGATGATGGATATTTCTTATTGATAAATTAGAGTAAATGATAGAAAACCTCTTCATTCCCTTTTCCTTTTAACTCACCTGAATGCTCCCTCCCTTCATCCAAGTTTCCATGTGAATAAGTCTGGAATGTCTACACCTCTTTCATGTTTTTTTTTTTTCTGCCCCCATGTTCAATTACAACTATTAAACCACAGGCATATTAATAGTCATCCTTTACCACAATAATTTAACTTAATTCTTAGAAATTATTGCAGTCCTATAATTCCTTAATATAGTCTTTATATCATGAATTTTGAATGCTCCCATCTTCCCTTCTAAGCCTTGCTCTGATGCCTTTGTATTAGACAACATTAAATCTTCCTGGGAGAGGTGCTTCCTAACACATTGTGTGATTCCATGTAGTGCACCATCCAGTTGTGATTGTGTATTTTCTCAGGGATTAAAGAGAATCTGAAGAAACCCAAACCCAATTAGATTGCTTATAACAAAGACTATCAAATACAGTATATGGATTATGCATAGATAACACTGATTATTGTTTTATTTGGGTTTTATGAACAATTGTAAAGTGATTATCTGCTTAATGTAAAAACATGAACATCTCATCCAATATTAAGTTTATAGTTCTGATATGTTAGTCTCTTCTACTCTGTTACTTTTACATTTTGATATTTTATATGGCTTTAGAATCAAACATATCTAAATAATAAATACTTCATTAGAAATATCAGAACACCTTTTTCCCTCAATAAATGACCTCAAAATTTCATTCTCTCATTTTCCACGTAAAATTACTCTCTCTACGTTACTCTGAATATTTCTCTATAATAAAGAGCAATTTGCATGGTTGCTTTTGAATAAATTGATGTTGTGTGGTCTTAAAAGTTGCATTTTAGTATAATTATACTATTTTCAGTAGACATTCATCTTTTAAGTACTGTAATTCAGAAAAAAGACTTGGGAGCTACAATAAGCCTGTGATTCCTCCTGTATATTTTTTTCTAGCATAAATTATGTGGTACAAAAATGCTACATGTGAAATCAAAGTTTGTTAGAGATAATACTAATGACCAATTAATGAGTTTTAATATGCTTATTTGGTCAATGATATGACAATAATTGTTTATTTAGTTCAAAGAATGGTGAAAAGAAGGTTTCTGCCTTAAAAAAAAGAACCAAATAGACAAATTTTACCAAAATGATATGTCATCCCACATCTGAAATAAAAGTAAAAAAATAAGGAGAGAAGAAATAAGAGCAAATGGAGGAAGCAATATAGGTGATAGGAGGTACACTGGCAAGGTTGTGTGACAGTGCTGGAATTTCCTGGTTTGTTTTTTGATTGCTATAATATACTAGTAAACTGTGAAAAGGAACCAAACAACTGTTGAATACATTGATACTATATTTTATATATGCTTAAAATTTTCAAAGATATCTTCTGTTTCCTCTAAAATGTAACTTGAAAATTCTTATTTTAAAGTGCATTATTAAAACTACTTCTGGTGTATATTTCTTTTGCTCTTCTGTAACCTAAAAATAGAGAATATGCACTTTCTCTTCCCTGAATCTAGTTTTCTGAACTCTAGCAGCATAGGTTTTAGCCCAGCTGGGTTGTACAAGTTCTATGTACTCAATAGTACAACAAATAATTCAGTTATATTGAGTATATGAGCAGAGATATCCAATTTCCATTCTGGATGAATGAATATAATGACCTAAATGCTTAAAACTTTTTGCTAAATATTCCCAATTTCACATTCCCAAATATTTATTTTTGCCATTTCATAAATAGAAGTCCTCCTGAAAATGATAACATTTTCCTGATTGATGTTGGGATTTTAAAGATACTAATGATATATTTCTTGTTAAGTTTAAATGATCTACAATATGTAACTTATTAACATGTTAAAGAGGATTTTATCATTTAGCATGGCTAAAATAACGTGATTCAAATATACTTTTGCAAGAGAAACTAATAACTAATAATTAAAGAAATCACATGTACCTCTTGGAACAGTTTCTTAATTGCAACTCATTAAACCAAATTGCAACTTATTATCTCTATTATAATCTCCAAAATAGACTTCATAATGATTTTTCTGACACTTTTACACATTGTAACATTAATTTATAATATTTGATAATAGAGATACTTACATAACAAAGTAGCCTCTATGTTGTACCCTGCACAGTGAGAATTATTTTAAATCTTAGAACTTACTGAAAGCATTTTCATTTCTCACTAATGGTGTACTCATGCTGATATATGAGTAGATGGATATATTTTACAAAATTATTTCATGCTTTTTTAAAATCAACTATTATTTTGTAATAATTCATGGCACATTATTTCAATACACTATATGCCTTAGGAAAAAAATGTTTTACTAAAAATATTACAAAACAAAAAGGTATTTTACAATGAGTCTGTATCTCTCATGGTAAGTAGACTCAGCATTTAAATGAAATTCAGAAAAAAACATTAAGATATAATTCAATTTTATGAATCATTTAGGCTACTTTAAGTCTAGTAAGCAGATATTAAGCACACTATTTATTCTAAATGTCAGAGAATTTATGCAATGACTGGAGAAATGACACTGGCACATTTACATAGAGAAGTGATCATGTCCTATTTTGTTTATATATATTGTGACAACAGAACACCAACACCGACTATCGAAAAAAAACAAGCAATAAGGGGAAGCCTATAAAACACAGATTGAAAATTATGAATGACTTTTTACTTGTCTTAAAAAATGTTAATAATAGCAAGCATAGCTTATATACATGAAGACATGTTTTGCTTTCTCTTGCTTGTAGGACTTCCTAGTATATTTTGCCTGCTTGATGTTGGCTGTTTTATAAGGATGTTTTGGTGAAAATCTTAGTGTAAAATTCTAAAATCATACTCAGTGTTCACATCAATATATACAAAAGCTAAAACTGTAAGTTATATCAAATCATTATTTTGGAGTATTTTTCCCTCTTTTCTCTTTACTCCACTACATTAAAGAATTTTGGTTTATTTGACATGATTTTCGCACTCCAGTCCTTCTGTTTCCATAGATTTTAACCAAAACCAGTTTTCATGAGAATATTGAAAATATTGGCTCATTGTATTTGTTATTTGCACTGTTTGTATTCTTAAGGTTTTTCTTTTTTTAATCTTTCAGTGCATATTTGTGTATGTCCATGTATCAGTCCCCACACTGGACAATTTTATTTATAAAACCTACTATCCAAAATACTCTAACTTTTTCTTATGTCTACTTTGCACCTTATTGTATTCTTACAACCTCTTCTAACAATGCAATCATTTTATTCTTACTCTGTCCTGTGGTGATATCAAGAGATCAACCAACAATCAAATACTAGATAGAAATAGATCAGGAAGTTCTTGATTTTTGAGTAACTAGGCAGGCATACCTCAGAAAGACCTTGAACTTTGAGTACAAGGCCAAACAGCTGGGCTTCAAAGGCACACACCTTTTATCCCAGCACAGGGAAAGCCTGGGAGTGGTGACCAACGCCTTTAATCCCATAACCACAAACAGAAAACTTTCTGTGTTTTTCTGAGTTCAAGGCTGACTCCCAAGTAGAGTAGTTCCTGCCTTTAATCATAACCTGGAAGGGATACAGCTGGTGAGAATAGTATTTAAAGCAGAGTAAGAAACCAGCAGTGGCAGAAGCGACCAGGAGCAAGACTGAGGAAATTGGGAGATATCTGGGTGAGATTTGACTGTTGTGTTTTCTCCTTCTGATATTTCAGTCATTCCCAATATCTGGCTCTGAGTCTCTTTTAGTACAATCTGAATTTGTGCTACACTGTCCTTAATTCTTGTTTCCTGTGCAGTCTTTTGCTTTTTACCACACAGGTGGAACTGCCAAGACAGAAAGAAGCCAACTAATGACAAATTACAGCTTGTCTCTTAGGGTCGTCCCTGGAACATTTTAATAAACAGCATTCTATCTCTGGTGAAACACTAATCATCTACTATATTATGCTTATACCCAGTCCATAGAGCTTATAATCTGTTTTAGTAAACTTTGCCACATTTTTATGTTTTACTATTATTTCCTTCATTTTTTCTGAAATAATGTTCTCCAGATTTCTAACATTAGCTTTCTTGGCTTTACACTGTCAGTCGCTGAGAGAATCCCACCTCCTCAAACTCATTCTTTTAGTTTCTAATTATTGTGTCTTTCATGTAAGCCTTAGCTTTCTTGGCCTTTGTTATCATATGTATAGACTGCTCTAGAATTTCACCTCACATTCATCATCTATATTGAACTTCTACTATTTCTTAAATTACTGTGTACAATAGTTGAACATATAGTTAGTAACTACAAATTAGAGTAGAAACAGTATCTCTTGAATTATATATATATATAGAATTATACTCCATTTTCCATCACATCCTGCTCATTAGCACAGTTTTTGTCTGTGTCCGGTGTCACCATGCTTTCTGTGCCCTTATGCTTTACAGTACAAAGAGATACCTGAATAAAGCAATTAAGGGGAAGTATTTATTGTAACTCATGTTTTCAAAGACTTTCAGTTCATTCTGGAGTTGCTCAGATTCTGGAAGCAAAAACATGTGGCAGAGTCATTTAACATTGTGTTGGACTCTGAAGAAGAAAATATACATTTAGCATATAGAGTCACATTCATTCTTGTAAGGCCCACTTCTAGAAGCTTCATATTAACAGGCTTTTCATAAAGTTTCTCAAGTCTCTTAAATTTCTACTGTGGAATATCAAAATATAGTTTTATAATCTCTCAGTTTGAAGCTACAATTTTTTTTATCAGTTAGTAGAATTCGCCTCTTTTGGCACAATTTTTAGTTACCTTAGCTAAAGAGTAATCACTCTAATGATTACTGAATGTATAAATGCCCTACAAGATTTTCTTCTCTTAACCTTGTCTTCACATATTCCCAGGAATCACACTCTCCCCAAACCTATTACAGTCTGCTTGTCTGTTAACTCTATACATTCTAATTTCCTTAGTTCTTGATGTGTTACAAATCAGTTCAACTCCTCTACCTATTAACTGAGTTCCTTCTGTTTCTTGAATCATTGAAGAAAGTCACTTGCTCATAAAACACAGAATAAGTTTAATCTTCTTATCCATATCCTGTTATTATTTGTCTTGTCTTTATAAAAATATTCTAATTTATTTGATTTTATTTAGAGATGTCACATTAGCTATTTTCTTGGTCTCACTTTTCATAATACTTCAACAAAAAGCAAACTCACAATTTTATTGAATTTTTCCTTATAGCTTTTAAAATTGCAAATATTCATTTGTTTATATTTACATTTTAGAGTCTGAACTTTCTTAGATTACTTCGTTTTTTTTCTTTTCTTTTTTTTAATCCTTTTCTGCTTTATTTTTTTCAATTTTTTACCTTTTTTTCTGTTTTTATTATTAATATTATTATTTTGAACAAAGAAGTCACACTTTCTATCCTTGTATATCCTTATTCAAGGTCCCTTCCCCCTCCCACCATATCAGGTCATTCTTTCTTCTCCACAATTCCCCATCCCCTCCCTAGGCAGGCAGCAGGCAGTCCCATGGTCCCATTGACCCAATATTGCTTAGTTCAGTCTGCACTCCTGGCAGATCCAGTCCCCGCCCCCCCACCTCCCTCAAGAGTGAGTAAAGTGTTCCTTTAGGGGGAGTGGGATCCAAGGAGTCTGTCCAGGGTGTTTCTGATTCCAAGCTGTTCAGTGGTTGTGGTTTACAGCTTGGGCATGCTTTGCTTTTTTCTTTTTTTTTTTTTTTTTTATTTGTTTGTTTAGAGTCCACTAATGAGTAAGTACATCTCTTGCTTATTTTTCTGAGTTTGTGATACCTCGCTCAGAAGGATATTCTCCAAGTCCATCAATTTGCCTGCAAATTTTAGGATATTTTTTCTTACTGCTGAGTAGTACTCCACTATGTAGATGTACCACAGTTTGTTAATCCATTCTTCAGTTGAGGGACATTTAGGTTGTTTCCAGGTTCTTGCTACTACAAATAACACTGCTATGAACATAGTTGAGCTAATGCCTTTGGAGTGTGACTGTGTATCTTTAGGGTATACACCCAGAAGTGGTATTGCTGGGTCCTCGGGGAGATTGACTCTCAATTTTCTGGGAAACTGCCATACTGCGTTCTAAAGTGGCTGAAAGAGCTTACACTCCCACCAACAGTGGAGGAGTGTTCCCCTTGCTCTGCATCCCCTCCAGCATAGGCTGTCCTCTGTGTCTTTTATCTTAGCCAATCTAACAGGTGTCAGGTGGTAACTCAAAGTTGTTTTGATTTGCATTTTTCTGATGGCTAAAGATGATGTTCATTATTTCTAATGCTATATCAGCACCACAGGGGACAGAGTTCAGGTATTCATTACAAACACAGTACAAGTCCAGCATAAGGTAAACATTTTTCAAATACATCTCAATAATTCAATTTGTGAATAGAAATCTCCAAAATCACACCAAAATATGAAAATCACATTTTCTTTGAACTGGAAACTCCAACATGTTCAAAATTATTGCTCACAAAAGTGATCTGTTTGACTCAGATCTAACTCTCACAAGAAAAATTTAAATTTCTTAGTTACTGAATTCCTCATAACTAATCATTGCATTACTTTATCAATCAAATTTGGTTCTATAGCTTGAAAGAATATTTATTTAATCATTTTCTCTGTCATATCAAGCTATCATAATAAATTAATCAAAAAATATAGTAAAGTATGCCAACCCATGACCATTATATTCTTCCAACTATATTATTCATGGAAAAAAATTTAATCAAGATTCATGGTACCTCTTCTACATGATTCTTTTAGGGGCATAACAATTTTTATCATCTTCATTTTCCCCTGTAACTTATCTATGAAACTCTTCGGATATTATTTAAATGATTTATTATTATGAAATACAGTATATTTAAATATCTTAGAGCCTTATGAATACTGCTTAAATGTACAACTTTATATTGTTTCTTTCTTCTGAGAGCTCAACCTTAGACCTTACTCTGTAGTTTCAGCAATTAGTGTGGTACTTTGCATGTACTCATTGACTTTCTTCCTTGTCTTTGCTCCTTCGCACCTGGACAATTGCTAAAACACCATTCATGTAACACTACTTTCTGAAGCATTTTCTGATTTCTATTACTTTTAGAAGAGTTTGTTTCCTGTGGTCTCATAAATGTTCCCCACATATATATTCAGTAAACCTTAAACTTTCACTAGTCTGTTTTCTCCAGAACATTTCAGATAATGAAGGAAAGCTCAAGTCTTATTTAGAAGTTTAAGGATGGGTTTAGTACTTGCATTGTACTTAAAACCAAATAGAATAAATAAATGTGTGATATATAAGGATTGTGATAGTGTCAGCAGGAGAGAAGTAAGGTAAGAATTTTATAGAAAACATTTTCCCTAAGCA
The DNA here is from genome assembly GCA_004025045.1 of Sigmodon hispidus. Lineage (NCBI taxonomy): Eukaryota > Metazoa > Chordata > Mammalia > Rodentia > Cricetidae > Sigmodon > Sigmodon hispidus. Next base: position 22,194 of record PVIH01012448.1, read on the forward strand.
CTTAAAAGAACAAATGTTGAAAGAATATAGAAAATGATATATGAGCCAATAAAAATAATACCTTCCTCTGAGTTTAAGTAAGGGTGAAAAGATAACTGGCGACTTATTCAAACATCAAGTAAGTGCAGAGTCCACAGGATAGAATTTACAGTTTGACTGATAAATCACATTGAAACTAGCACTACTGGAAGAGTTGATGAAAATATTGATGAAGAAATTGGATATTTCAAAATAAAAATAAAAAACATAAATAATCCAATGAGAAAATCTTCTAAAAGTAATAGAAATCAGAAAATGCTTCAGAAAGTAGTGTTACATGAATGGTGTTTTAGCAATTGTCCAGGTGCGAAGGAGCAAAGACAAGGAAGAAAGTCAATGAGTACATGCAAAGTACCACACTAATTGCTGAAACTAGAGTAAGGTCTAAGGTTGAGCTCTCAGAAGAAAGAAACAATATAAAGTTGTACATTTAAACAGTATTCATAAGGCTCTAAGACATTTAAATATACTGTATTTCATAATAATAAATCATTTAAATATATACATTGTGATATTAAATTCCATTTATTTTTTATAAGTATTCAATAATTAAAACCATTTAGTACTTGATGATCTTACTTTGTTTAGGGTCATAACATGATAATTGATAACTAATATCACAATAAATATTTTGAGTGTTTTTACAGTATGGCATTTTGTGTAATTATGGGAAGCTGTCCTATCTCTAATGATATATTATTTCTATAGTAACATCCCCATTATTACAATTAAAGTAAAATATCTCCTAAATAAGTTGAACAACATAAAACAAAATACAGAAATATTACTGTTCAATATATAAATAGATTCTTGGTAATGAGGCATATTATAATAAGATAAAATATAATAAAATATTAATTTACTTTCACATATTTTATTATTGTATATTAACTATGCCAAATTATGTATCTCATTATTCATTTTCACAGATGTATTTTGATGATAAGCCTCTTTTCTCCTTTGGTCACGTCTCTTTGTAACCAAGTGGATAACCTCTTGTATAATATTAGTTTAAGATGTTTTACATTTGTTCACGCTGTGGAATATTTGTTTAATGATGCAAAGATCCTTGTATCCCTTTATGTTGTGTTTGTTTAACTCTGTGAAGCTGTGTTACTTTGGCTGTCTAAAACACCTGATTGGTCTAATAAAGAACTGAAACACTAGGCATAAGAAAACATAGGCAAGGCTGGTAGGCAGAAAAAATATATAGAAAATGAAATCTAGTCTTGGGAAAAGAGAAACAAAGGAGAAGCAAGAAATGGAGAAGAGAATGAAGGGCCAGCCATACCACCATCTTGCCAGTCATGAAGTAAGAAAAGAAGACAATCACACAGACTAAAGAAAGGTAAACTGCCCAGAGCAAAATACAGTTAAATAGAAATGGGATTAATTAAGTTGGAAAATCTGGCAAGACATTATCCATATTAAGGCTGTGCATTCATAAGTAAGAATGAATCTCCATGTATTTATTTGGGAATGGCTTGGCAGCTCCATCACATGCATGTCCGATGCCTATTGAAAACAGAAGAGGGAGTCAAGTCACTGAAGCTGAAGTTACAAACAGTTGTAGTTCACCCTGTGAATACTGGGAAAAAAGATCAGGTCATCTGCAAGAATACCAAGTCCTCTAAATCACTGAACATCTTTCTAGTCACTGATTGCATCTTCTTAGCAACTCAATAACATTTCATCTTCTGTTTTAATAATTTATTTGATTTTAATAAGCATAAATAAAAGCTTGGATAAATTATATATATTGTAAAAATTACATATATAATTTATATATAATTAAGAGATTAATAAATTACTAATTCTGAAATGATTGTTGGACAGTTTAATTAAAATTTATCAAATACATACCACCTCAGAGTCAGATGTCAGTTTCTGAAAGTTTATTGCTTGTGTATTTTGCTATATTTGTAACTTCATACGTACATCATTTTCCTTAATGCTCAAATGTCTGTCTGGAAAACTAAGAAAAGGAACAGTGAGCATGACTGATAAGTGAAAATAAATGTGATAATTTTTATGAGATTCAAAACTTCTCTATAGTTCACAATTACATTATTATTAAAATTTATTTTAGAATTTTTATTGCATTTGTGTGTGTGCCTCTGTATGCATGTTCCTACATGAGTGTGAGTTTGGGTGTACAACTGTGGGTGCTCAATAGTATACATTGGTTATGGGAGTTGAACTTTGGTCATTAGGCTTGTCAGCAAATGCCTATATCTGCAGAGTCATGTCATGATTCCCACAATGAAATTAGTATCATTTCAGTAAGAGTATCAAGAAGCCACTTTTATAAACACAAGTATTACAGACATACTTCATTATTTTAAAAACAAACAAACAAATTCTGCATCTTAAATACTGTTAAGAACAGTATAGGACAGCAGTCATTTGCAAATTTTGTCTGTTCAGAAGACTTCCTCTGTCTTCTTTTTTTGCAGATTGAGGCCTTCTAAACAGGGCCTTTAAAGTGGCTTGGGCACCTTTGTAGGCCTAATCAGGAACTGAAACTTAAACCTGACCTAGACCTATGACCAAAGTTTGTCCTTTGATTAGAAAAGCTATTAACTATTGGCTATATACTCACATATCTGATCATAACTGTAACATGAGAATAAAAGTAAGTTGGTAGATATTCTGGTTGATACTGTTTATCACTAGAGATGTGGTGGGAACAGCCTGTGCACAATATTTTTTTTTCTGCAGTGTTTTCCTATCTCTTCTCATGGTTCTCTTGTTCAGTTTCTTGACAAAATGCATATTATTCAGCAACTTTGGCTTGATCTCTTATGAGATTTCTACTTTTTGTTAAGTTTTTTTTTTCTACTGTTCCAGTGGTAGTTTCTGGACTTGTTATATGTAGTGTGGTTCTTGAACTTGTCTATGTCTATCTGCACACTAACCCTAAGTCCTTAGGGTCTTTGGACTGGAAAACAAAAGGGCCATAGTGCAAAACAGTGAATCTACAATGATTATGTACATTAAAACACAGAACCTGAATATTTCATTTGAACTAATACATTCTCGGTATTTATGTTAACTCTGTTACAACTTGTAAACACAAGTTTTGAACTCAACAATTCATACATAATTAACATGCCATAATTAGTAGTGTCTAAATAAAACAGAAGTTTCATATAAACATGTTCAACAAACTAAGTAACTCTGACAATTTTCACAAATATTCAGTGGTGATATAGTATGCTATGTCTTCAAGTCAAATATTCATCATTAAAAAATTACTTTCTGATATAAATAAAAATGCTTGATGAATGAAAATAATTGGTGTTTAAGATATTCTGTATTATAATCACATGGAATAAAACAGTTTTTGCCACTTGTGTTTTTAAGTATAGTGTCTTAGGCTTTTCTTTAATCTGTCTTTAAAAATTGTATGAGTTTATTATTTCTCACCATCTTGACTCCTTTTCCCTACTTCCATTAACGAGGTGGCTATGAAAATATAGGTTGACAGGACAGAGTTAGAGAGGATACCGTGTTAGATATTAGTAAGGAATGAGAAGAATTAGGGGGTGGGGATGAAGTTAGAAACACCAAATAAGAAAAAGTTACAAAATAGTTGTGACTATTAAGGAGTTTATTCTATTTTCATTGTCTTAAAACCTAGTTTTATTCTCAAAGCATATTCAGGGAAATAGAATATATTTCTTCCATAGGCTCCAAAGAGACAGACTCACATCGCCAAAACCTCCAGGGGGAAACAAGATGACCTGAGGGGAGGAGGGAATACAATTTCTGTTGTTTATAACAGGGTCCAGCACTATACAGCAAAATTGAAAATCTGATCATCCAGATCTGGGAATGCTGACCTCTTCACCTGCCACACCCCCTCATTCCAGGGAAGAGAATTGAAAATATAAGAAGCAATACAACTACAAAAAGCAATTTAAGATATCAGTTTCCAGCTTCCACCTCATAATTGAGAAGTTTGGGCTCATAGAAGTTTCCTCTCAATATATACTGGTTTTAACTTGAGGTTCAAGAATTTTCAGAAAGCACAAAACTAATAGGAAGTAAGTCTAATGCAATATAATATTCTAGGTTCTAAAAATCCGCACACAATAAATGAAAGCCACACATAAAGGTGGCTTTCTCATACCTATCAGTCATTTATTTTATATAAATGTATGTGTATTTTTGAGGCCAAATTTTAGACCAAGAACTTCCCTCTGCAATGTATGTTTTTACACTATTGATTTAAATTTCTTGAAATAGTCCATTTGTCTTCTTTCATATTCAAAATATTTACCAATAATTCATTATCTTTGCCAGTTTTTAAATTTCTTCAATGTATAGCAGGACACAGTGTTGGATATCAAATAACTAAACTGAAATAGAGTGTATACTTTCAGATGAAGCATATTCAAAAACATATTTAAAGCATTGACTTTAGAGTTTGGTTCATCTCATGACATATAACAGTTTTGTCAAAGGCTCATGAAAGAAGAAGAATAAGCAATATTAGTTGTAGTTACTCTGGGATAGCAAAGCAGAGAATATTTTATACATGGTGGCTTGTCTCAGACTTTTCAACCAGTTCCCAAACCATGGCACTGATGCTTGTTATTAGTTTTAAAGCTTAGCCTTAGATTTGCTCTTTGTTTTTTATCCTTTCCTCTTCCTCTTTAATCTACATTTAGCCTTGGGACTTCTTACCTTTATTTCTGTGTATCTTACATTCCTTCTATTTTATGCCAGTCTGGTAGCTACCTGGTTTCTGCCTCAGGCATGTCTCTTTTTTTCTCCCATCTTCTTTCCTCATTTCTTCTCTTCTTAATCTTTTTGAGCCCAGATTTTCCTCCTATTTCTTCTGCCTGCCAGTCTCACATACCCTACTCCTTCCTAGCTATTGGCCATTCAGCTCTTTATTAGATCAATCAGGTACTTTGATAGGTAAGGTAAAGTAAATGTGCATGTATCATTATTAAACGAATATTGTAATGACAAAATGTAACATATAATTACATTGTTAGATAAATGTAGCAGGAAAAAAATGTAACATATCTTTACAGGGTTAAAGCAGTAGTCCTCAGCATAAACAAATGTAACACATGTTTACATAGTTAAATATTCCACAGCAGTAGCTGAGGCTTGTACCCCATGGGACATATGTTGCTCAAAGGCATGTAAGACTAATTATTTTTCCTGATGCCTTCTCAAAGAGTCTTCAGTTAGCTCTATTTTGAAGATTTCAAAAACAGGAGATTGACATTTAAAAATATTGCACTATATGATACTAAAATAATTGAATAAAATTCAAGGTTCAAATAACTTAAAGATTAAAAGTTGAAATAAGTACAAAAGACATAAATTTGACTAGGAGAAACATTGATTGTTCTTCAGATATGTTAGATTATAACCTTAATGCTTTATATACTACAAGGTATCCATCTGGCATAGTTTGGTACTTTTTATATTCCTATGTTGCTCTTACTATACGTGTGGTAACTTTATAAGTTATCTTCAGACAAGTGACTAATTAATAGTTCAGCACAGGTATGCAATACATTAATTACATCTGTTACACTCCACCGGCTTGAAAGATGAGCATTTCCCTACTTAGTTTATAGAGTGCCAAGCATCACCTTTAACAATTCTATTGAGTTGTTTAACTTATCTAGCTACGTTCTCCATGCAGAAATGGGGATCATTTAGAAATTCTTATACAAATAAAATTAAATGTCAGTGTGAAAAAAACCTTATAAGACAGCTTTAATGCAATAGAATTGTTTCTGTAGGCCAGGACTCTGGCTGTACTGGATTTGTTAGATTGAATAATTTGTATTTTTGCCTTTGTGGCTATAATTTAATTATTAGTAAACAAATAAGAAAGTAATTTTGTAATAAAAAACCACAGGATTTTATATAAGCATTTAGTGATTTATTCTTTAATAGAAAGGTTTGGAATAACAAAAGCATCTAGTAAAACAATAAATTGCATCTATATTTGTAGACTTTAAATTGCAATTTTAAGTAAAGCTCAGGATCCAGAGAGATAGCTACAAGGCTTACTTTTTGCTCTTGTAAAAGATCTGGGTTCAGCTACCCATACTCACATAACAGCTCACAATTCTGCTTGACTCCAGTTTTAGGGGATCCAATGTACTCTTCTGTCTTACATGGTTATAGATGCACATGTGGTACATGTGTAGGTGTCTTAGTGTTCTACCGCTATGAAGAGACATTATGACAGTGATAATTCTTACAAAGAAAAACACTTAATTGGGCCTTGCTTATAGTTTCAGAGGGTTAGTTTATTGCTATCATGGCAGAGAACATGAAGGTGTACAGCTAGACATGAAGGTGCCAGGGAAATCTGAGAGCCCTACAATTGGATCCTCTGGCAGCAGGAAAAGTGAAAGACAGTAGAACAGGTTTGGGGTTTTGAAACCTTAAGAGAGACACCTCTAGAGACTCATTTCCTTCAGCACAGGCTCACCTCCTAATTCTTCTCAAGTACAGCCCCTCCCTGATTTCCAAGCATTTAACTGTATGAAACTATGGGAAAATATTCTTATTCAAATCACCAGAGGAGTCAAAATAGCCATGCACCTAAAATTTAATAATAATAATAACAATAACAATACTTTAAACCAGCAAGCAAGCAAACAAAACCCTTTAAAACCCAATATTTAAAATATTTAAAATTTTACCATGATCAAGTAGGCTTCATCCCAGAAATGCAGAGATGGTTCAACATATGAAAAACTATAAATGTCATGCATCATATAAACAAATTGAAGGAAAAAACCCATATGATTATCTCCTTAGATGTGGAAAAAACCTTTGACAAAGTCCAACACTCCTTTATGATTAAAATCCCAGAGGAATCAGGAATAAAGGGGAAATTCCTATGTATAATAAAGGCAATTTACAAGAAGCCGACAACCAACATCAAACTAAATGGAGAGAAACTCAAAGCAATCCCACTAAAATCAGGAACTAGACAAGGATGTCCTCTCTCCCCTTATCTATTCAATATACTTCTTGAATTTTTAGCTAAAGTAATAAGAGAACAAAAGATTAAGGGGATACAAATTTGAAAAGAAGTGAAACTATCTCTATTTGCAAATGATATCATTGTATAAATAAGTGACACACAAAATTCTACCAGGGGACTTCTATAGCTGACAAATTCCTTCAGCAATGTAGCTGGATACAGGAATAATTTAAAAAAAAAATCACTATCTACTATACACTAGAGACAAACAGAAAAAGAAATAAAGGAAACATCACCCTTTATAATAGCTGCAAATAGCATTAAATTACCAAAGAAGAAATAGATCTGTTTGAAAAAAGTTTAAATCACTGAAGAAAGAAATTGAAGAGGATATCAGAAAATGAAAAGATCTCCCATGCTCTTGGATAGGTAGAATCAACATAGTAAAAATGGCAATTTTACCTAAAGCAATCTACATATTCAATACAATTCCCATCAAATTCCCAACATAATTTTTTACAGACCTTCAAAAAAACAATACTCAATTTTATTTGGAATAACAAGAAAGCCAGGATTGCCAAAACAATTTTGCTCAACAAAAGAACCTCAAGAGGCATCACAATTCCCAACTTCAAATTATACTGGAGAGCTACAGTATTGAAACCTAATACTTGCATAAAAACAGACTTGTGGATCAATGGAATCTAAACGAAGACCCAGACATTAACCCACACACTTAACAATACCTGAATTTTGACAAAGAGTTCAAAAATATTTAATGGAAAAAAGATAGTATCTTCAAAAAATAGTATTGGCACACCTGGATGGCAGTATGTGGAAAATGCAAACAGATCCAAACCTATCACTCTGCACAAAAGCCATATCCAAGTAGATTAAAAATCTCAATATAAAACCATCTATGCTGAACTTGATAGAAAAGAAAGTTGGAAATACCCTCTAATGCATTGTCATTTGTTACCACTTCCTAAATATAATACTAGTAGCACACAGACACTAAGAACAACAATCAATAAGTTGTTTGGTTGAAGATGAGAAGTTTCTGTAAGGCATAGGAAACACACATTAAAACAAATGAAAGCCTACCGAATGGGAAAAGATTTTTACCAAACCTACAAGTGACAGAGGACTGACCTCTAAAATATATAGAGAACTCAAAAATACTAGAGCCCAAAACCCTGAATAATTCAATGACAAATTAGGGTTCAGAACTAAAATGGAATTCTCAGCAAAAGAATTACAAATGGCTGAAAGACACTTGAAAAATGCTCAACATTTTCAGCTATCAGAGAAATGCAAATCAAAACAACTTTGAGATACCACCTTACATCTGTCAGAATGGCTAAGATCAAAAACAGAAATGACATCCTATACTGCAGAGGATGCAGAGTGAGGGAAACACTCTTCCACTGTTGGTGGGAGTGTAAACTAGTTCAGCCACTCTGAAATGCAGTATGGAGGTTTCTCAGAAAACTGGGAGTCACTTTCCCCAAGGATCCAGCAATTCCACTATTGGTCATACTCCCTAAAGACACACATTTATATCCCCAATGCATTAGCTCAATTGGCATTATTCGTAATAGCAAGAACCTGGAAACAACCTAGATGCTCCTCAACTAAAGAATGGATTAACAAACTGTGGTACATCTACACAATGGAGTACTACTCAGCAGTAAGAAAAAATGATACCCTAAAATTTGCAGACAAATAAATGGTTTTGGAGAATATCCTCCTGAATGAGGTCTTGCAAACCCAGAATTATAAGTAGCATATGTACTCACTCATTCATGGACTTTAAGCAAAAACATTCTTTTTTTAGTGAAAGATGATGGGTGAATAATGTGATTTAAAGCACACACACACACACACACACACACACACACACACACACACAAAACAAAGCAAAACAAAATAAAACAAAACTTCTGGTTTGACTGTAGAAGAGTTGCTTAGCAGAAATTTGTGGTGGCCATAGTACAACCAGGGGCATTAGCTGTGACCTACTGTGCTTTCTTTATTTGTAGCTGGGCCTAACCTGGTTTGAGAAGCTTTAGATTTTATTTTTTAAGTTTTATGCATTTTAGAGAAAAGAGAAATTTTATTACTGTATGGGTTTTTTATCTACTCTGAATGTTTTGCTTTTTATATAGAATTTGATATTAATTTTCAAAAAGCAATAAAAAATAATTAAAATTTTATTTTATAATATAGTTAATGCATTTAGCCAAACTTTGAAATAGGTTTCGCAGGACAGTAGGAATGTTTGTTCCTAAATGTTTCATCTCCTATTCTTGTTTTCAACATCTTCAAATATCAAGAGTTACACATGTAAAAAAAAAAAAAAAAAAAAAAAAAAAAAAAAAAAAAAAAAAAAAAAAAAAAAAAAAAAAAAAAAAAAAAAAAAAAAAAAAAAAAAAAAACCCTCTGGTTTTGTTTTTTATGTTTCTAATGCTACCAGGTTTAGATCTTACACAGAGAAAAGTTTCTCATATGTAACTCACACACTTGCTACTCTCAGACACTTTGTAACCTTTGTTTCTGCCTCTTGTCATTTCTATCAACTATTAAGTCACATTATATGTCTGTAGGTATATTAATCATAGTCTTTGTGGAAACTGAGAAAAGTACTTCCTCTGGTTTGTGACTACTCCTCCGAAAAAGAAAAAGGGTCCTGTGCAATATTTGGCAGTGGGCACCTCCAGTGAGTAGGCATCATATAAACACAGTCACTGTAGCTCACATAGAATGTGGAGGCCAGGAGCAGGACAGGAAATTGTTTGCGATCCAAGCTATGATATTGACTTGGGACCCTTATGGTGACTATGGTGTTGTGGTAGAATATAGGTCCATTACAATTAGGATGTTGTATAGTGATAAACTTTCAACAGTGCCAAAGGAGGAACAATGGAGACTTGTTACGGATTTGCTCATTTGAGAGGCTCTTACTTGCTAATTTTTTTAAATTAATTCCCAACTTGGACAAGCTAGTTCTAAGCATGCTTTCATTTAGAACAACAAATTTCCATTCTAAATGTACAGTTTCAACATTCCTCTAAATTAGATTTCATCTCTCTCCCCACCTAGAACTAAAGTAGGACATTGAAATATAGGGCCAGATAAGGTTTATGAAGAATGATATCTATGGGCACACTCGGAGCATAGAACAGAGCTGAGACACTGCTACTGATTATTCAGTCGTTGCTGTGCTGCCATTCTGCTCAAAAGTAATGGAACCAAACTGCAAGCCTTGTGTCTCTGCTGGTCGCTCCTGCTCCAACCAGCTCAAAACAGAAAGTGCAGCCTATGTTCTGCAGTTTTTAATGGGTCATGTATTTTTAGAGAGGACCATTCCAATAGGGTCAATACCCTACTCCATTTGATTGGTGATTGGACCAAATGGCAGAATTTCAACAACCCAGGTCTTCAGTTTATTTTTCTGTTTCAGTGATAAAATACTCTAACTTAATAAGAAAGGATTTATTCTGACTCTTGGAAGTTAAAGCAGTACAAACGTGACCCAGCAGGTCAAAGTGCATCTGCAGTTGGAAGAGAACCATATTCCCAGAGCACAACTGCCATTGTCTACACACATGCAGCCCTAAAAATCATATACATAAATAGTTATTAAAAGTTGCATATTACAGGCAAATAAAAATACTGATTTAAAAATAGACTTTTCACTTTATTAGAATTTTTGAAGAAAAGTTATGTTTCTATTTTTTCATAAGAATTGAGGGTTTTTTTAGTTTCATCATTTTATTTTATCTCTTAATGTTGCTAATTGTAATACATGTATTGTATTTGATTATGATGTTTGAATATTATCCTGGTAATATTAAGATATTATTTATCCTTGTATTTGTATATTTCAATACTTTTGCAGACTGTTTTTATTTGAACTTGAAAAAAATCCCTTGCAATATATCTATTCTTAACTTTTTGTCAAATTTTGTTTGTCTGGAAAATATTTTTCCCTTCCTAAAGGTAGAACTATTGGTATTGAACTTCACAACTCTGCAGTTTTATTGGTTATAGTTTTCTGTAGTAGTCTCTGTCTATAATAAAGAGAAGTTTCCTTGTTGAGGGTTGAAAATATGCTATCTGTGGAGTTAGGATAATTATTTATATATTGTTAGGCATTATTCTAGGTTAATAAATTAGCAGTTTAACCCTGACTTCACTGGCACAGTATAGTTAGCTAGCTTTCCAGTACCAGGCTAGTTTTCCCACTGATTTACTGGCTCTAGTCTTTCATCCAATTAGAGAGCTTATGATTACCTTCAAGGTATGTGTAACCCTTAGGGTTATTGATTGTTTCATGCTGGTAGTTCATGTGGTTCATCAGAGTCACAGATGTGTGGGACTATTGATTGTTTCCCTTCTTTGGAATCTTGCTTGGCACTATCTGGTTCAATGAAAGGTAGTCCTAGGGTAGGAGGATCTGGGTCAACTCAGTTCAACGGTCTCTGGGCCCTGTTTCTGAAGTAGGTGTTGTCTTCTGCAGTAGGAGCTTCTGGGAGTGTACAAGAATAACAGTAATAGATGGAATGTTCTCCCCTTCTTTTGGACAGCCCTAACAAACAATTCAAAGGAGGACCTGTGTCTGCCCTTAAGAATATTTTTGTTATGATTTTGTAGATGAAATTATTTAACATGAATCTTATTAGATAATAACATTTTAAATGATTCATATAAATATGAAGATAGAAATATAATAAACATGATGGTTGTTGGCAAGACATAATAACCTAAACATATTTTCTTATACATAAGAGTATGTAGTTACAAATGTGCTTTGCATAATGGAATTTTGAGAATCAATTTTCACAAGTGTTTATTTGCCAAAACACTTAGTTATTTATTATTTAAATATCAGATAATGTGAAATCAGTCTTTATAAAATTATTTTCACTTCTTTAATGTTATGTTTATAGTGCAACCAACTAATCCAATGCCAGTGATAAAACATTTTACATATATTTTTTATTGAATCTATATTCAAAGCATGTAAAAGAAGCAAAGAACTTGTGAAGAACATTTCTGCACAAGTACAAATTATTACACTTTGCCATTACAACAACAGTGTATTAAAAATATTTTGACTTTTAATAGTCCTGGATTTTAAAATATTTTTTAAGTTTTTAAAACCAAACAGTATTTATGCAATAAAATGGGATATTTTGACACTTTAATTTTTCATTCCTTCTGCATTCTGCTGTAACTACCTTCTATCTGCTCATTTTTCCCCTTTGGCTGTGAAAAGGAGAGTACAGTACTATCTACCTACCCATTCTACACAGACATCAAAGACTGTCCTAAGATGATATTATTATGTTCTCTCTCTAAGCATAAGTCTACTTTCCATCTTTTAATTAAGTTCTTATAAAGAAACCCTGAAACTCTGTAAATTGGAGTCAGTTTACTAGTGTGTGAATCGCCTCCTGAGGTCTTCTCTGACTCCCTTTATTTGTATGAGTATTTGACAAAATGTGAGGCTCCTTATCAATATGAGATTGAAAAACATGAAGCAGAGTCAGTGGTTGGCCTCTGTTACTAATATCCCGGATTCACAAATTGACCAGAAACTATGATAATCACAACGTGTCATACTTCTTATTGTTCCTATAGTGACTATATATTCCTATTGTGAATATACTATTTCCCCTAGTTACTGAACATGAAAAATAATGAGATAAGTAGTTCATCTGTGTAGCTTATATTGAAAACTAACAATTTATGTTTACAAATTTCTGAAATATTTGCTCTACCCTAAATTGTAATTCCTTCTTTGTGGCTCCTTTATTAAGAAAAAAGATCTCATTTTATTTGTACGCATATTATTAGATCATCTCTAAAATTATAATATTTCTTAGGTAAACTTAATATTAAAATTCTTATTAATAAAGTTATACTCTTGTAGTCATGGAATCAGTGCTGTGATGTGTCCTATCCTGAAGGTGAGTCTCAAAGTAAATTTACAAATATTTTTTTTCAATTCTTAAATACAACATGAAATTCAATATTTTCTTACTATTATCTACTGTTAGGTTAAATAATAATTAACTAGAATTATTGAAAAATTTGTCTTTGAAGTTTAGGTAAACAAACCACAAATCTTTTGTGTAGGTGATTGTTATTTTATCAAAATATACTAAAATATTAAAACACAAAAACCTATTAAGCTAAACTTGGAAATTATATTATCCAATAGATGGCACTGTGAACTGTGAAAAGCAACATTGAATATGAATGAGTCAATTTTATTAGAAAATCTTTTACAGTTTCCCTCTCAAATGACAGATAGAAACATAATTACTTTTAGTCTTCAATAAAAAAACTGTTGTATCAGAGAAATATAAATAAATGAGCTACTTTTAATGCCCTTGACTTGTTTATTAAAGGTAGTGATTGATGAATTATATAGAATTTGAGTAATCATTATTAATCATATTTATTTTATTGTTTAATTACACCATATGTCCTTATCAAAGATTTTTAGAGTAACTGATAAAATACAGTAAAGGTTAGTCTATTGTTCATTAACTTGTGAAACATATAAATGGAGAATGTTATTACCATTTTAAATTGTGAGAATATATAACACCTAGCAGCATAATGGGGCTTATAATTCTAATTAGGTATGTGTGTGAGATGGCGAATCTATGCAGATCAGAGATCAAACACACATGTCATTGTCCCGGGGCAGTCTACCTCTTTCAGATCCAGTGACTCTCAGTGAACTAGAGCTCAAGAAATATGCTAGGCTAGCTGAGTGGAAAGCTCTCAGCTCTTGCTGTCTTCTGTTGTTTATTATATAGTCTTTGGGTATTGTACTTAGGTCTTTGTGCATATATACCTCACTTTACCCATGAAATATTTTTATCAGAAACAAAATAGTATTTTGTTGGATTGTGATTTCTGTCTGGAAAAGACAATGATCATCAGTCTGATGATGCAGAGCTTATACCAAGAACATGTGGCATAAGATTTCATATTATAGGTTCTAATAGGACTTATGTAAGTTCTAATAGAATTTACAGGTTATTTTGAGGATTAATTGAGTCTTTCATTTCCCTTTTATCCTCAGGAAAACAAAATATAATATCTTAATCAAAATTTAAAAACTTTTCCTTAGGAACTTCAAATAATACAAATTAAAATTATAAAAATATTTTTATAAACTCATATTTCTGGATTATTTCTGATGATTTATTGAATTATTTTCATGTTGTATTTGGAGTTAACAGACTAAAGCAAGCCAAAGAAGAATCATTATAATAAGTAAAAACATTCATTTACATTCTCTTCCATTAATATCAGGTGGATATGCATGTGCCAGAAAAGATGTTACATTGTCTAGAGTGTAATTACAGCTGGTTGTAAGCACTCTAGGTGGGTACTGGAAACTGCAGCTTTGAATATCACAAGAGCAGCAATCACTCTTTCCTGTTTCTCAGTCATCTTTCCATCCTGTCAGAAGTTTTTACAAGAAACCTTTTTGACACTTGATTATTCAGACAAGTAATAAGCCAAAAACAAAACATACTCTATGCACAGTAAATGCTTGTAATTGATACCCGAGATCAGAATAAAAGTGGTGCATTTTCAGCATTGTACAACTGTGGTTTAGGAATAATGGAGTTGCCTAAAAACAGACTGATATGTCTGCAATCAAATGACCAAGTATCAATGAACACAGGAAATTTTATATAGAAAATATAGAAATGGGTGCAGGCTTATTTTGCTGAGAAAATTTGATCTCACACTGTAGGACATTCTATTTGGGTGATTTAAAACCAAATCCCAATGAATAACACAAATGGTGAAATATGAACCTAAGTTCACTAAACAACAATTGGTGGTCATTACAGTTGTAGACATAACTAGAAATATAACTATAACACTCAGAAATAATAATATGAATGTTAAATAAGTACTTATTTTAAGTACTATGAAGACAAAGTAAATGTTATCAGGTATTATTAAATAGGAAATTGTGAAGGTGTTGTTGTAAACAATAAATACTAGAGATTCTCGTTGTCCTTTGCAGGCAGTAAAGAAAATGGACAAAGAACGGTGTGTTCATGGTGCCATTTCAGTGGAAGAGTGCTACGAAAGAAATTGAGTAATGGAGTCAGAAATAAATTTTAACCTCTTGAGTAAAGTTAGAGATGTTTATCGTATTTTTAAGCGTAAGCCAAAACAAGATAATCATTGCTAAAATTAATATCAAGTAAATAACAAATTTAAATAAACAATAATATCATTAAATATGAAAAGTAAATAAAGTAAAACAAGTCTCAGATAATACATTAATAATAGGTATGATTTTTATAGTTCTAAATATAGCATGTATTTTTGTATTTTCTTATAAAATCACATTTAAAATTTAATGACTGAAATCTAATTTTAATTATTTTATCTATTTTTTATCATCCATATCATCTATCATTTATCTATCTATCATCTATCTATCTATCTACCTGTTTATATTTTTAATTTTTTTTCTCTTCAAGCTCTGGTCACTCTATGTAGACCAGGCTGCCCTGAACCCCAAGAAATTTGCCTGCCTTTGTCTACAGAGCACTGAGATTAAAGGCATGCACCATTAGACTGGCTGAATTTGGTTACTTAAACAAATGATTGCCACATTTATTTTTTTATTTTATTTAAAAATAAAAAGATTTTTTTTCCCAATGTCCACCACTTCTAACCCTTCCCACCCTTCTTCCAGTCCTCCCTCAGTCTCTCCCATCCCTCCTCCACCCCAACTGCTGTTCATTTCTCAGAGAGGGCAAGAAATTCCAAGGTGAGTCCTTAGGTCTGGCATATCCCAAATGCATGAACTGGCTTCTCAGAGCACATGCCTTGAAAGGGAACAACTTTCTCACTCAGCCTTGATACTTGGGGACAGAAGATCCAAGCTCAACTAGGATCTGCCATATTTAAATGGTGCTTATAGTGAATGTTAGTTATTTTACAAGGAAACATATTCAAAAATGGAAGGGGGAGGACTTGGGTCTTCATGAAACCAAGAAACAGCCACAGAATCTTTGTTCTTAGGTATTGTCTTTAAAGTGTGCTTTTTAATTTAAGAATGAAAAGATAGTAACTACACTTAAGTTTTAGCTAAATTGTGTTTATAATGTAAAATTATACACATAGAATGATGCTATTTTAATTTCTTTAGACATATATTATTTCTTACTTTTGAGAACATTAAAAATATAGTAACCAAAAATAAAATTAATGAGTTTGAAAATAGTGGCACAAGATTGAAAAGATTAGGCATAAGAATCAGAGACCCAGTTGTTCATGTACCTAGAACTGTCGTAAGATACTAACCTAAAAGCTATAATTATATACACAGAAGATCTGTGGAAGACCCATATAGGCTCTGTTCTTTCTACTTCAGTCTGTGTGAGGTGACATGAACCTTTCTCAGTTGATTTAGAGGGCCTTGTTCTTACAGTAGTCTCCATCAACCCCAGGCTCTTGCATATTTTTTTTCCTGTCTGTGGAGTTCCCTAAACTCTGAAGGGGAGGAATTTGATGAAGACATCACATTTAGAGCTATATTTGTGTAATGAATGTATTTTCATGTCTGCTTTGGGAAGATGATGGCTAAATCAATCATTAATTTATAAATATAGTATATATAGGAGTATATTATGGTATCTTTAGGAATCATTTTATTGTTACATTGTGGAAAATAGAATTTTTGTTTACTCTGGGTCTATGGACTACTTAATCTCATTTTATTGACCATCCAAGCAATGCTAGCTATGTGTTCTGGCTCCTGAAGTTGGCCTTAATACAAATTAGATAAGAGTTGGACATTCTTTTTTTTTTTTTTTTTTTTCAATTACTTCTCATGTTGTTCAGGATCCACCAATATCACTACTGGGCATATACCCTAAAGATGCACATTCACACTCCAAAGGCATTAGTTCAACTATGTTCACAGCAGCATTATTTATAATAACAAGAACCTGGAAACAACCTAGAAGTCCATCAACTGAAGAATGGACTAACAAACTGTGGTACATCTACACAATGGAATACTCCTTAGCAGTAAGAAAAAATGATATCCTAAAATTTGCAGGCAAGTGGATGGATTTGGAAAATATTCTCCTGAGCAAGATATCACAAACCCAAAAAGATAACCAGGGGATGTACTCATTCCTTAGTGGACTTTAAAAGTGAAGCATTCCCAAACTGCAAACCACAACTATTGAACAGCTTGGGATCTGAAACACCTTGGATTAGCACCTTGGAGACCACTCCCCCAGTCTTGATGTTGGGGTGAGGAAATTGGATCTGCCTGGAGTGGATGCTGAACTAAGCCACCTTAAGTTAGACATTCTTACATGTTCTATGTCATCATTGCCCTAAAATATCTTGTTAGCAGAACATGTTGTAGGTCAAAAGTTTGTGGCTAAAAAAGTACCCAATATCTTAGCAACAGACTGGTTTGTTTAGAGATTTTATTATGACTCCCTTTTGAACATCTCAATTTTATGCATATTAGTCCTGGTACTGGAAGACTTTTTATTGCCAAGAGATAGCCATCTAGAACTCCATCATCACCATTATTAGCAGACTCCATTAGGATTGCCTTCATTTATTTTAGGTGTTTTTGACTGCAGTATGTTTCCATATTATCTTTCAAATGTCCAATTATTCTAGAATTCTAGCAGTCTCTCCCCATATTTCTTCCCTCAAAACTATGTACCCTCCACTACCCCATATGTTCCTAAGATTTATATCACAGAAAACACTCACTGTTTATGAATTTCATTCCCCCTCCCAAGAAGATCCATATGTATCTCCTAGTCCTTTCCTTAATATCTAACATTTCTGTGTCTACTAACTGTAGATTGATAATCCTTTACTTTACAGCTAATAACCAGATATGAGTGAGTATATACTATGTTTGTCTTTCTGAGTATATTACCTCACTCAGGATGACATTTTTCTAGTTCTACCAACTAGACTTCAAATTTCCTAATATCATTGTTTTTGAAAGCTGAGTAGTACTCCACTGAGTAAATGTACCAAAATTACTTTATCCATTCTTCTGTTGGGGACATTTAAGTTGTTTGGACTGTTATGAATAAAGCTAGTATGAACATTGGTGAACAAGCATCTTTGTGGTAGGATGGAGCATCATTTAGATATATGTTCAAGAGTGGTTTATCTGGGTATTATGGAAATATCAATTCTTTTCTCTTTTTATCTTTTAAATATTTATTGGTGTACAAATATTTATGTGGATATACACTTTTATCTATCCATGACCCACCTTAAGTTTGAAATTACCAAATCTTATGGTCTGATTAACTTCATCAGAAATGTTCCAGTTAAGTGTGTCCTTACTCATTTCTACTGGCAAGGTACATTTCAATTTCTATAACAGCTTCACTAACATTTCCTATCATCTGTCATTTTGATTTTAATGATTCTCACAGGCTACATCTTCATAGTTTCTTACCTACAGAGTATTGCTACTGTTACTGTTTTAGCCAATTTCCCATTTTTTAAATGTAAACATGTTGGGTCTGTTCTGATTGTATTCCACAATACACTTTTTGCATTTGATATAGGAAATCATAATAGAATGGCTTTTTTAGGTTTTCAGGTCACAAGGACCCTCATTGAAACCTCTTAGACTAGGCAGCCAATCAAACACAGATCCTGGTCTGGGTTTATATGAAGTAATTGGTTGAGACTTCCGTTGTTTGCCCGGAGTTAGAATACCTAGTTTCTGTCAGAAGAGGGGAAGACTCAATGACCATAGCAAGGGGTTGTGATAAGCTCCAGGTTCCTATTGCATTATACTTTTCTTCCTTTATTCACTTTAAGCTATCCATTCCTTTTGTTTGACAGGAACATGTAGCTTCTTTGCTATAGACTTTGGCTTATAGCCTAACTCACCACATTTAAAATGTACTATCTGTTGTTTATTTATTACACCCAAACACATTAAGACAACATTTTCAAAGGGTCACCAAAGGAAATTGATCAATATTAGAGCATGTATATAAAAATTAAGTATTAAAACTACTTGTATGACTGTGACTGAAGTAACTTAAACACATACAATAAACAATTGTTTTACTAACAATATTTGAAAATTCTTTTTTTACTTCTTTTTATTATTATTATGAATAAAGTCACATTTTCTATCTGTGTATATCCTTGTTCAAAGTCCCTTATCCCTCCCATTCCCTCCAGACACTCTCTCATCTCCACATCTCCCCATCTTCTCCCCAGCAAGGGCACGAGGTCCCAAGATCCCAATATGACTTAGTTCAGCATCCACTCCTGGAAGATCCAGTTTTCCCACCCTAACATCAAGACTGAGTCAGGTGTTCCTTAGAGGGAGTGGGATCAAGGTGCCAGTCCAAGGATCTCAAGCTGTTCAGTGGTTATGGTTTGCAGTTTGGACATACTTTGCTTTCTGCTTTTTTGTTTAGATGAGTGAGTACATCCCCTGCTTATCTTTCTGGGTTTGTGAGACCTCACTCAGGAGGAAATTCTCCAAATCCATCCATTTGCCTGCAAATTTTAGGATATCATTTCTTCTTAATGCTGAGTGGTATTCCATTGTGTATATGTACCACAGTTTATTAATCCATTCTTCAGTTGAGGGGCATCTTGGTTGCTTCCAGGTTCTTGCTATTACAAATAATGCTGCTATGAACATAGTTGAGCTAATGCCTTTGGAGTGTAAATGTGCTTCTTTAGGGTATACACCCAGAAGTGGTATTACTGGATCATTGGGGAGATTGATTACCAGTTTTCTTAGAAACGTCCATACTGCATTCCAGAGTGGCTGAAAAAGTTTACACTCTCAGCAACAATGGAGGAGTGTTCCCCTTGCTCAATAACCTCTCCAGCATAGGCCATAATCTTAGCCAATCTGACAGGTGTAAGGTGGTATGTCAAAGTTGTTTTGATTTGCATTTCTCTGATGGCTAAAGAAGTTGAACACTTTTCAAGTGCCTTTCAGCCATTTGTAATTCTTCTACTGAGAATTCCCTTTTTAGTTGTGAGTCTCATTTTTTGATTGGGTTATTCAATGTTTTAGGCTCTAGTTAGTTGAGCTTTTTTTTTTTTTTTTTTTGAACTTCTATATTTATTTCTGCTGGATGTCACAGACATATGAAGTAGAAACACAGATGGCACCTACAAGACTGATCCATCAGAGCCAAGGGCCCTGGTAGAGGTATATTCAAAAATCAAGGTGTATTGGTGTTAACTGCCTTTGAATGTGTTAGCAGTTTCCTGCAGAGGATTTCTTCTGTGTGATTATAGTTTTTTTTTTTTTTTTTCCATTTGTTATTTCTTTGAAATTTATTTCACAGGATCTTTTAGCAGTGATTGGTCATTTATTGGGCACAATTTTCCCCATACTTTTGGAGGCATATTGATAACTTCTCCTAGCTGTGTGTGAAAACAGTGACACAGACAAGATCACATTTCTTAAAATCAGGTCTTTGTTCCTTTACCCAGAAGAGACCCAACATCTGCCTTCCCTGCAATTATCTTTAAGAGTAAATATCTGGCCAGTCAGGCCTCGAACAAAATAATTTATTTGAAACATTTTTCAGACTCCCAAGGATATCTACAGATAGATGACACACTAGTATGGCTTTTTTTTTGTTATTTTTTTTCTTTTTTCTTTTATTTTATTATTATGAACAAAGAAGTCACATTTTCTATCCTTGTATATCCTTATTCAAGGTCTCTTCCCCCTCCCACCACATCAGGTCATTCTTTCTTCTCCACAACTCCCCATTTCTTCCCTGGGAAGGCTGCAGGCAGTCCCAAGGTCCCATAGTCCCATATTGCTTAGTTCAGCCACCACTCCTGGCAGATCCAGTTTTCTTACCTCAACCTCAAGACTGAGTCAGGTGTTCCTCTAGGGGGAGTGGGATGCATGGAGTCACTCCAAGGTGTTTCTGATCCCAAGCAGTTCAGTGGTTGTGGTTTGCAGCTTGGGAACACTTTGCTTATTTCCTATTTGTTTGTTTGCTTGTATGCTTGTTTACAGTCTGCTAATGAGTGACTACATCCCCTGCTTATCTTTCTGGATTTGTGACACCTCACTCAGGAGGATATTCTCCAAATCCATCCATTTGCCTGCAAATTTTAGGATATCATTTTTTCTTACTGCTGAGTAGTACTCCATTGTGTAGATGTACCATAGTTTGTTAATCCATTCTTCAGTTGAGGGGCATCTAGGTTGTTTCCAGGTTCTTGCTATTACAAATAACGCTGCTATAAACATAGATGAGCTAATGCCTTTGGAGTATGTCTGTGCATCTTTAGAGTATGCATCGAGAAGTGGTATTGCTGGGTCCTTGGGGAGATTGATTCTCAATTTTCTGAGAAACAACCATACTGCATTCCAAAGTGGCTGAACAAGCTTACACTCCCACCAACAATGGAGGAGTGTTCCCCTTGTTCTACATCCCCTCCAGCATAGGCTGTCCTCTGTGTCTTTTATTTTACCAATCTAACAGGTGTTAGGTGGTATCTCAAAGTTGTTTTGATTTGCATTTCTCTGATGGCTAAAGATGATGAGCACTTTTTCAGGTGCCTTTTGGCCATTCATAATTCTTCTGTTGAGAATTCCCTTTTTAGAACTGAACTCCATTTTTTGATTGGGTTATTCAAAGTTTTGGGCTCTAGATTCTTGAGCTCTTTATATATCTTAGAAATCAGTCTTATATCACTTGTAGAGTTGGTGAAAATCTTTTCCCATTCTGTAGGCTGTTGTTTTGTCCTATTGACTATGTCCTTGGCTTTACAGAAGCTTCTTAGCTTCAGGAGATCCCACTTATTGATTGTTGATTTTAGTGTCCATGCCACTGGTGTTATATTTAGGAAGTGGTTGCCTGTGCCAATTTGTAGAAGTGTATTTCCCATTTTCTTTTCTATCAAGTTTAAAGTGGCTGGGTTTATGTTGAGGTCTGTGATCTGCTTGAATTTGAGTTTTGTGCAGAGTGACAAGCTTGCATCTATTTGCATTTTTCTACACACACCCATCCAGCTATGCCAACACCATTTGTTAAATATACTCTTTTTTTCCATTGAAAGTTTTGGGCCTCTTTGTCAAAGATCAGGTGTTCATAGGTTTTTGGGTTAATGTCTGGATCTTCAATTCTATTCCATTGATCCACAAGTCTGTTTTTAAGCCAGTATCAGGCTGTTTTTATTTTTGTAGCTCTATAGTATAACTGGAAGTCAGGGATGGTTATGCCTCCTGAGGTTCTTTTGTTGAGCAAAGTTATTTTGGCAATCCTGGCTTTCCTGTCATTCCAAATGAAATTGAGTATTGTTCTTTCAAGGTCCAAAAAATATTGTGTTGGGATTTTGATGGGCAGTGCATTGAATCTGTAGATTGCATTTGGTAAGATTGTCATTTTTACTATGTTGATCCTACCAATCCAGGAACATGGGAGAGCTTTCCATTTTCTGATATCCTCTTCAATTTCTTTTTTCAGTGATTTAAAATTTTTGTGAAATATTTCTGTTACTTCTTTGGTTATAGTTACTCCAAGGTATTTAATACTATTTGCAGCTATTATGAAGGATAATGTTTCCCTTATTTCTTTTCCAGCTCTTCTATCTTTAGTGTATAGAAAAGCTATTGATTTCCTTGAGTTAATCTTGTATCTTGCTATATTGCTGAAGGTGTTTATCAACTGTAGAAGTTCCTTGGAAGAATTTTGTGGGTCACTTATGTATATAATCATATCATCTGCAAATATTTTAATTAAAAAAGGTCTTTTTTCCATGCATCCCCCTGCTTACCCATACTTTCCTATTCCCAATTTCTCCCAGTCTGCCTTCAACCTCTCCCTACCTAGTCCACTGATTCTCTACCTCAGAAAGACAGGAAGTCTCAAGGTGTGTCAGCTCAGCATGGAGCATTCACTCCAGGCCACTCTGGTCTTCTAATCCCAATATCAAGGTTGCATTAGGCACTTCTCTGCAGGGAATGGGCTCCAAGGTGTCAGCCTATTTACAGGAACATAGTCTGATCCCACCCCTTGAGGGGCCACATACTGCCCATGCTAATTGACCCTTCGAGGGCCTAGCTCTTTGTCCTATGATTCCCCAGGGACTGTTCTTAATTTAATGTGCTCTCCAGAGCTCCAGGCATCCATCTGTGTGGAACTCTTTTTCATACTCCCTACCTCCTTAATCATACAGACTCTTCTCCCTTACTCTCCAACTGTAAGAGAATCTTGGCCCAGTGTTCATTCATGGATCTCTGCCTCCATCTTCATTCATTGTTGGCTGTATGTTCTGTGATGGTACTTGGGGTGGTTATTCATTTGATTATGTGGGATGTCCTGTTTAGGCACCCCTTTCATTATTGGTTGTGATCCTAACCAGGGACATCCTGTGGATTCTTGGGGGTTTCCTTAGAACCAGTCTCTTTCCAACCCCGTACTGGCTTTCTATTGTGACACTAGTATGTTCTAAGTTTACCATCTCTACTGATAAGAGAACTATCTGGAACTAACACCACTAATCTTAGGGCCTTAACTCCTTATACTTCCTTGCACCTGGATTAATTAACACAAGATTCTAACTTAAAGATTTATTGTTTGTCATATAAGGAAAAAGAGAAGAACTTATAAAAACAGCACAAGACTATAACTTTGCTCACAGGTTTTTGCTGATTAATAAAAATTTAATCTTATGCCTAGCCACATTTAGGACTGTAGTTAGAGCACACATTTTCCCCCTTTAGATTGCTTTGTTATTCTATTCCTTAGTTTACCCCAGCAAAGAAGCCTTGTCTAGCCACTCCCATTTTTGTGTCATAAACCAATGTTTTCAGTTGCTGTCTGTGTATGAATCTTATCACCCTTTTCTATGACTCTATGTAATTAAAGCCTTGCACTGCCTTGCCAAAGAATAACTGCCTGCATGAGTACATAAATCCTATGGCTTTTTTGTTGTAGTTATCATGTCAATAAAGATGAATGAGAGAAAAAGACAGTACTGTGAGATTATATCCTATAGGTTCCCTCATTGGTAAAAGTGCCATCTCTTGGATCCTGAGAGAAAACCTTGCTGGGGCTGGTTCTCCCAAAGGTTTTCGTTAGATTTCCGTAGTGTCTGTACAAATTTACACTTCTAGCAGCAATGTAGCTGTTTTCCCTGGCAATGCATCCTAGCCAAAATCAGCTGTCAATTATGTTGTGTATCTTAGCCATTTTGAAAGGTGTAAGATGGAATTTCAAAGTAGTTTTGATTTAAATTTTCTAATGGCTAAGGATGTTTAGCATTTCTTTAAGTCTTTCTCAGTCATTTTATATTTCTTATTGAAAATTGTCTGTTTAGACTTGCATCCATTTTTAGATTAATTTTATATCTAGTTTCTTTAAGTTATTTACATATTCTAAATATTAGACCTACATTGGACATGGAGAAGGTAAAATATATTTTCCTACTCTGTAGATTACAGCTTTGCCCAATTAATGATATTCGATATTTTACAAGAGCTTATCAGTTTCATGAGGTTCCATTTATTAATTGTTGCTCTTAATGCCTGCACTATCCCTTTTATGTACAGAAAGATATTTCTGTCAATGCATTCAAGGTTACTATCAACTTTATCTCTCTCCTCAGGTTTGGTGTATCTGGTTTTATGTTAAAGTATTTGATGCACTTATACTTGAGTTTTGTGCTGGGTGATGACTATACATCTATTTCCATTCTTCTACATTTGCATATACAGTTTGCCTATCAAAATTTGTTGAAGATACTGTCTTTTTCTAGTGTACTTTTTACTTCTTTATCAAAAATCAGTTGTCCCTATATGTGTGGATTTATTTCCGTGTTCTATTCAAGTCCGGTGAACAATGTCTCTGTTTTATGTAAAAGCTACATTTTTAATTTATTTACTTACATTTTTATTACTACAGCTCTGTAGAACTACTTGAAATAGTGAAAGACTTTACCTGCAACACATAGAATATTTATTGTTCAGATTTATTTTAGCTATTTTAAGTTTTTATATGTGAATTGTCTTTTCAAAGTATGAAATAAATTTTTGGAATTTTGATGGAATTTGCACTGAATTCATAGATTACTTTTTGTAGTATAGCCTTTTTAAATTTTATTTTATTTGCTATGTTCATCCTACCAATTCATAAGCATGGGAGGGAGATCTTTCCATCTTCTGATACCTTTTGAATTTCTTTCCTCAAAGATTTAAAATCTTTATCATACAGGTCTTTCATATATCCATCCACTTAGCTAAAATTAGATATAAATGTAGAAATTATTCTGTAGAAACTTTGGATCACATGCTCTGTCATACTATTATGCTATCATATCATGTGCAAATAATTATATTTTGACTTATTCTTTTCTGATTTGTAACCACTTCATCTCCTTCAGTAGTCAGAAGTAGCTCCAGCTAAAACTTTAAGTATTTTATTGAATAGGTATGGGAAGAGAGAAAAGCCTTGCTTGTTACTGATCTCAGTAGAATTGCTTTGAGTTTCTCTCTAATTAATATGTGTTAGCTATAGTCTTGCTGTAAACTGATTTTATTATATTTAGGTTGTATATTATATCCCCAGTATTTCCAGAACATGCATCATGAATGGATGTTGGATTTTGTCAATGACATTTTCAGCATCTAATGAGATAATTATGTATGTTTTTTATGTATATAAAAGATTAAATTGATATATTTTTTTGCTGTTGTTGAACCACCCCTGCATCTTTGGGTAGAAGTTGGGATGCTCATGGTGAATGACCTTTTTGATGTAGACTCCCATTTGGTTTTTGAGTATTTTATTGAAGTTTTTTGCATATATGTTCATAAGAAAAATAATTGATCTACAATTATCTTTTCTTGTTGAGTCTTTATGTGGTTTGATGTAGTAGGAATTTGTGTTACATTGCAAATAATTGTCCCACATATGGGTTTAATAAGAATGCTAATTGGCTGAAGGCAGACAGGAACTGTAGGTGGGGCTACCAGGCTAAGAAAATTCTGAGTACAGAAAGAACAGACACAGATGCCATATAGTCACTGGAGCTGCAAGGAGATACAGAGGAAATGCTGATGAGAAAAGGTACTGAGCCACATAGCTGAACAAGATGAGTTGTGTTCAGATAAAGGAGTTAGCAAGTTATATGCCTGGGCCCAAGGTTGATCAGCATAAAAATATATAGGCCTGTGTATGATTATTTGAGGCAAAGCAGGGCTGTGAGGAGGTCTGAACTTTGGGACCAGGCCAGAAAGTTTGGTCCAGAAACATCATACAAAACTTTGTGTTTTAGAATACCTATGAGCTCATAAAATGAATTGGGTAATTTTCCTTCTATTTCCCTTTTATAGAATTATTTGAGGAGTATTGTTGTGAGATCTTTGAAATTCTGGAACAGTTCTGTCATAAAGAATTCTGGCACAGGGGTTTCTTTGATTGGGAGAATTTTAAATGCTGCTTTCATTTCCTTGGGTGTTCGAGGTTCATTTACTTTATCTGATCTCAATTTAACTTTGATAAGAAGTGTATTTTGAGAAAATTATCATTTTTTTTTTAATTTTGCAATCTTGGGGTCTATTTTTAAAGTATGTCCTGTCCTTATGATTCTCTGGATTTCTTTCATGTCTGTTATTATAGCTACATTTTCATTTGTGATTTTGTTATTGCAAATATTCTATCTGTGTCATTTAGTTACTTCAAATATAGTTTGTCTATACTGTTAATTCTTAAAAAAAAAAAACCAAATATTCCTTTAGAATGTTCTCTTTGTTTTTATTTTATTGATCTCAGTTTTATATTTTCTCAATGTTTAACTCTATTACGTATTTTTGTCCTAGAGCTTTCAGATGTGAGGTTAAACTGCAATGATTTTTTTTTCAATAATTTATTAAAGCCTCTTTGTTGTTGTTCTGAAGGCTTTGAAGGTACAAGTTAGTTACCATGCCAGCTGGCCAACATTTCAGTTGTTTTCATTCCTGCTATAGTAGCTACTCTTTCTCAATCAGTACTAATGACCTCACAGAAAATTTTCTGAAATCAATCAACAGAAAAGAGTAATGTGTAAATGAAAAATAGCTATAATGATAATCACATATTACCAGAAAGTAGGCAACAGCCTCGCAAGGCTCCATGAAGTATCCATGAAGGAAAATAGTGAAAATAAACCCTCCCAGAAGGTAGAAAGCAAGAGCTTCCCTGGTTGTTCATTTTTCTTATAAATAAAATTGCTTAGACTACAATTATATGCCTACTGATTTTTGGACAATTATTTAACTGGACAGCCAGACTCAGAATCTCAAAAAAAAAAAAAAAAATCAGGAAAAAGTAGGAAGTAGACTTGAATAAAGTAACACAGGAGACTACTTCCTGAATATAAAATCAGTAGCATGGACACTAGGATCAACAATTAATAAATTGGACCTTCTAAAATTGAAAAGCTGTTTTAAAGCAAAGGACACTCTCAGTAGGATAAAATAGCAGCCTACTGAATGGAAAATTATCTTCACTAACCCCGTATCTGACAGAGGACTAATCTCTAAAATGTATAATTAACTCAAGAAACAAGACATCAAAATACCAAATAATATAATTAAGAATTCGCTACAGGGTTCTGGGGAGAGGGTGCTGTCTGCAGAGCATGTCCCAGCACACTATGGAGCAGGCAAAGATAAACTCTGCCTGTCACAGTCTCCCCAGCTGCTGCTGAGGGAGTTTGAATGGCTGCAACCCTGCCTCCAATTGGTCAAACACAGAAAGATTGAAGACTTGAAATTCAGTCCACTGCACAGTGCAGAAGTAGTGTTTGAGCAGACCTTTTCCTCAGAGGTCACAGGAGACACACAAGCCTGAGTTCCACAACTGACCAGGAGCCACCTAATCGTGAACCACTAAAGCCATGGACAAACGCCAGTGCAAAAACTTACATAATAATATAAAGAACAACAAGGTAACTCCAGAAGAAAGTGGCGATCCTACAAATACAAGACTTGAACTGAGCAATGAAGAGGAAACAGAAGGAAGCAACACCAAAAATTCCTTTTTGATGATCATTGAAACTCTCAAAGAAGATATGAAAAATAGCCTCAAAGAAACAGAAGAAAATACAAACAAAAAATTGGAAGAGATGAACAAATCTATGAAAGAAACATGCCAGGAACTAAAAGCTGAAATAGAAGCCATAAAAAAGGCACAAAATGAGGCAAAGATGGAAATAGAAAATCTGAAGAAAAAAGCTGGAACCACAGATACAAGCACAACAAACAGAGTTCAAGAGATGGAAGATAGAATCTCTGAAGTGGAAGACTCAGTAGCTCAAATAGATATATCAGTCAAAGAAAATAGTAAAACTAAAAAAGACATAACTTAAAATGTTCAAGAAATCTGGTACACCATGAAAAGACCTAATTTGAGAAAAATAGGAATAGAAGAAGGAGAAGAATACCAGTTCAAAGGCACAGATAATGTTTTCACTAAAATCATAGAAGAAAACTTCCCTAACCTGAAGAAGGAAATGCATATAAAGATACAAGAAGCTTACAGAACACCAAATAGATATGACCCCCCAAAAAGGTCAGCACGCCACATGGTAATCCAGCCACAAAACATACAGAACAAAGAAAAAATTTTAAGAGCTGCAAAAGGAAAGGGCCAACTTACATATAAAGGCAGACCCATCAGAATAACTACTGACTATTCAATGGAAACGATAAAAGCTCGAAGGGCTTGTTCAGAAGTTATACAGATGCTAAAAGAGCATGGCTGCAAAACTAGAATACTATACCATGCAAAATTATCAATCACCATGGATGGAGTAAACAAGATATTTTATGACAAAGTCAGACTGAAAGAATATCTATCTACCAATCCAGCACTACAGAGAGTATTAGAGGGAAAACTACAACCTAAGGACCTAGGATACACCGATGAAATCACAAACAATAAATAATTCCACAGAAGAGTACACCAGAGAAAGGAAATACAAACAAGTTACCACAAAAAATGGCAGGAAATATCAAGCAATGGTCACTATTTTCCCTTAATATCAATGGACTAAACTCTCCTATAAAACGTCACACACTGTCAAGATGGATACAACAGCAGAAGCCATCCTTCTGTTGCCTACAAGAAACAAACCTCAACTGCAAGGACAGACACAGACTTAGAATAAATGGTTGGGAAAGATTTTTCCAGTCAAATGGTCCTAAGAAACAAGGGGGGGTTGCAATCCTAATATCTAACAAAGTAGACTTTAAGCTAAAAGCAATAAAAGGGACCAAGATGGTCACTACTGATTCATCACAGGAAAAATTGGTCAAGAGTAGATTTGAATCTTGAATATTTATGCCCCTAATATAAGGGCACTTACTTATGTAAAAGAAGCACTGATAAAGCTCGAATCCCACATCAATTCTTACACCCTAATAGTGGGAGACTTCAATACCCCACTTTCAAACTTGGATAGATCAACCAGACAGAGACTCAACAGAGAAATAAGGAGTCTAAAAGAAGTTATGATGCATATGGATTTAACAGATATCTACAGAAGCTTCCACCCAAATGCAAAGGAATATATATATTTTGCAACTCCTCATGGAACTTTCTCCAAAATTGACCACATAATTGGTCATAAATATCAACAGATACAAAAAAAAATGAAAATAATCCCTTGTAACATATCAGACAACCAAGGCCTAAAGTTAGAGTTCAACAACATCAAAACCCAAAGAAAGCATACCAAATCATACAAACTAAACATCACTCATCTGAACCATCTCTGGGTCAAGGAAGAAATTAAGAAAGAAATCAAAGTCTTCCTAGAGTTTAATGAAAATGAATCAATCCACAATGTATCCAAATTTGTGGGACACAATGAAAGAAGTCTTAAGAGGAAAACTCATAGCACTAGATGCCTATATGAAAAACCTAGAGAAATCCCACATTACAGACCTAACAGCTCAGCTGAAAGCCTTAGAACAATTAGAAGTGAACTCACCTTAGAAGGAGTAGACGGCAGGAAATAATCAGACTTAGAGCTGAAATCAATACAATTGAAACAAAAAGAACAATACAAAGAATCAATGAATCTAAGAGTTGGTTCTTTGAGAAAGTTAACAAGATAGATAAGACCTTAGCCAAACTAATCAAAAAACAGAGAGTATTCAAATCAACAAAATCAGAAATGAAAAGGGGAACATAACAACAAACCCCCAGGAAATACAGAGAATTATCAGATCATATTTTGAAAATCTGTATTCCACAAAAATAGAATACCTAGAAGATATGGACAGCTTCCTGGACAGGTACCATCTACCAAAATTAAATGAAGATCAGATTAATTACCTAAACAGACCTATAACCCTTAAGGAAATTGAAGCTGTCATTAAAAACCTCCCCAAAAATAAAAGCCCTGGCCCAGATGGTTTCACTGCCGAATTCTATGAGACATTCAAAGTAGAATTACTACCATTACTCCTCAAACTATTTCACACAGTAGAAACTGAAGGAATATTGCTAAATTCCTTTTTTGAGGCCACAATTACCCTAATACCTAAGCCACTCAAAGACACAACAAAGAAGGAGAATTACAGACCAATTTCCCTCATGAATATTGATGCGAATATTCTCAATAGAATTTTGGCAAACCGTGTACAACAATGTATAAAAGATATCATTCACCATGAACAAGTAGGCTTTATCCCAGAAATGAAGGACTAGTTTAACATACGAAAAACTGTAAATGTTATCCATCATATAAACAAACTAAAGGAAAAAAAAAACACATGATCATGTCCTTAGATGCTGAAAAAGCCTGTGACAAAATCCAACACTCCTTTATGATTAAAGCCTTGGAGAGATCAGGAATACAGGGAGTATACCTAAATACAATAAAGGCGATTATTTACAAGAAGCCGACAGCCAGTATCAAACTTAATGGAGAAAAACTCAAAGCAATCCCACTAAAATCAGGAACTAGACAAGGATATCCTCTCTCCCCTTATCTGTTCATTATAGTTCTCGAAGTTTTAGCTAAAGCAATAAGGGAACGAAAAGAGATTAAGGGGATAAAATTGGAAAAGAAGAAGTAAAGCTATATCTATTTGCAGATGATATGATTATATACATAAGTGACCAACAAAATTCTTCCAAGGAACTGCTACAGCTGAGAAACACCTTCAGCAATGTAGCAGGATACAAGATTAACTCAAAGAAATCAGTAGTCCTTCTATACACTAAAGATAGAAGAGCTGAAAAAGAAATAAGGGAAACATTATCCTTCATAATAGCTGCAAATAGTATTAAATACCTTGGAGTAACTATAACCAAAGAAGTAACAGACCTATTTGACAAAAATTTTAAATCACTGAAGAAAGAAATTGAAGAGGATATCAGAAAATGGAAAGCTATCCCATGCTCCTGGATTGGTAGGATCAACATAGTAAAAATGGCAATTCTACCAAAGGCAATCTGCAGATTCAATGCACTGCCCATAAAAGTCCCAACACAATATTTTTTGGATCTTGAAAGAACAATACTCGATTTCATTTGGGATAACAGGAAAGCCAGGATTGCCAAAATAATTTTACTGAACAAAAGAATCTCAGGAGGTATCACCATCCCTGACTTCAAGTTATATTATAAAGCTACAGTAATAAAAACAGCCTGGTACTGGCATAAAAACAAACTTGTGGATCAATGGAATAGAATTGAAGATCCAGACATTAACCCAAAAACCTATGAACACCTGATCTTTGATAAAGAGGTCCAAAACTTTCAATGGAAAAAAGATAGTAT
This sequence comes from Sigmodon hispidus, assembly GCA_004025045.1. Lineage (NCBI taxonomy): Eukaryota > Metazoa > Chordata > Mammalia > Rodentia > Cricetidae > Sigmodon > Sigmodon hispidus. Next base: position 54,051 of record PVIH01012448.1, read on the forward strand.
ATTTAACAAATGGTGTTGGCATAGCTGGATGGAAGTATGTAGAAAAATGCAAACAAATTTGAGCCTGTCACCCTGTACAAAACTCAAATCCAAGCAGATCAAAGACCTCAACCTAAACCCAGCCACTTTGAACTTGATAGAAAAGAAAGTGGGAAATACACTTCAACGAATTGGCACAGGCGACCACTTCCTAAATATAACACCAGCGGCATAGACACTAAGACCATCAATCAATAAGTGGGATCTCCTGAAGGTAAGAAGCTTCTGTAAAGCCAAGGACACTGTCAATGGGACAAAATGACAGCCTACAGAATGGGAAAAGATTTTCACCAACCCTACAAGTGATAGAGGACTGATCTCTAAGATATATAAAGAGCTCAAGAATCTAGAGGCCAAAACCTTGAACAACCCAATCAAAAAATGGGGTTCAGATCTAAAAAGGGAATTCTCAGCAGAGGAATTATGAATGGCCAAAAGGCACCTGAAAAAGTGCTCATCATCTTTAGCCATCAGAGAAATGCAAATCAAAACAACTTTAAGATACCACCTAACACCTGTTAGATTGGCTAAGATAAAAGGCACAGATGACAGCCTATGTTGGAGAGGATATGGATCAAGGAGATCACTGCTCCATTGTTAATGGGAGTGTAAGATTGTTCAGCCACTTTGGAATTCAATATGGCGGTTTCTCAGAAAATTGAGAATCAATCTCCCCAAGGACCCAGCAATACCACTTCTGAGTATATACCCTAAAGATGCACATTCACACTCCAAAGGTATTAGCTCAACTATGTTCATAGCAGCATTATTTGTAATAGCAAGAACCTGGAAACAACCTAGATGTACCTCAACTGAAGAATGGATTAACAAAGTGTGGTCCATCTACATAATGGAGTACTACTCAGCAGTAAGAAAAAAATGATATCCTAAAATTTGCAGGCAAATGGATGGATTTGGAGAATATCCTCCCGTGTGAGATATCACAAACCCAGAAAGATAAGCAGGGGATATAATCCCTCAGTAGTTAACTCTAAACAAACAAAAAAGAAAAATGCAAAGCATGCCCAAGCTGCAAACCACAACCACTTAACAGCTTGGGATCAGAAGAAACGCCCTGTACTGACTCTTCGGATCCCACTCCACCTAGAGGAACACCTGACTCACTCTTGAGGGAAGGGGACAAAACTGGATTTGCCAGGAGTGAAGAATGAAGTAAGCATTTTTGGATCAATGGGACCATGGCACTGTCTGCTGCCTGCCCAGGGAGGGATGGGGAGTTGTGGAGAAGAAAAAATGACCTGATGTGGCGGGAGGGGGAAGGGAGCTTGAATAAGGATATACAGGGATAGAAAAAAAATTCAGAGAGAAAGCTGAACACAAAGTAAATTTATGTGTAGAAAATTATTTGCATTATCACTCTTGGTAAGTCATGCTTATGATTTTTATTTTCTTTATAGTTATTTTTAAGCTATCAGCATTTTAAATTCAATCTACTGTTTTTCTTGATAAATACAAAACAAATAAAAAAATAAAAGAATTTGCTACAAAAGAAAATTGTATTGTGGTTATGTGTTACATTTAAAATAATTGTCACACCTATGAGTTTAATAAAAATTTGATTGACTGAAGGCACACAGTCAATCATAGTATAAGCAGAGCTATCAGACTGGGAAAATCTCAGAGCAGATCAGCCATGCCAGATAGATGCCACAGAGATTCCAGGAGACAACACAGAGTAAAGAAGTTAAAGTGCTGCTCTGAGATAAAGTACTGAGCTGCACAGCTGCACAAGATGGGTTGAGTTTAGATGAAGGAGTTAGAAAATTAATGTAAGCATCTGTGTGTCTCTGTGTGACTGCAGGTGTTTCTGCCAGACTGCAGAATTGTGAGAGGTCAAACCTCTGGTCTCGACTGAAAAGTACTGGCCAGAAACCTATTACAACACAGAATTATTAACATAAAAACTTCACATGGCCCAAATACACTTACAGAATTGTTCAGCATTCTTAGTAATCAACAAAATGCAAATAAAAATTACTCTGGGACACTATCTTGCATCTGTCAAAATGTCTAAGATCAGAAACACTGAAGACAGATTATGTTGAAGCAGCTGGAAAGTGATGGGAACACTCTTCCATGGCAGATGGGAGGGCAAACTGGTCACATTGGCAATATTTGCGATATTTCAGAAAAATGGGTATCAATCACTTTCAAGACTCAAATATACCAATCTTGAGCATATATTCAAAGGTTGCTCATGCCGCAAGGACACTTGCTCAAGTATATTCATAGCAGCATTATTAGTGATGGCCACAACCTGCAAATAACCTAGGTGACCCTCAACTGAAGAATGGATAAAGAAAATGTGGTACACTTATACAATAGATCGCTGCTCAGCTAGAAAGAAAAAAAGAAAAAGAAAAGAACAGCAACCAATAACCACATGAAATTGAATAAAAATTCTATAAGGAGTATAATGGGAAAAATTATGATAAATCAATATTTGGAGATAGATGTGAATAAATCTCTTTGGACAGGCAGAAGATGTTAAGATATTACATGTCCCATGAAAATACTTAGCAGATGTGTCTGTCAATGAAGAACATTTTATTGGAATGGCTACAAACCTGATATTCCCTACTTAATGACAATACCCATAAAAACAGTGACTGGTTGCCACAGAGGAAGGTTATTCATTGATTTGGTAATACATGCCACCCCTTATCAAGGATATGTTGTTATATCTACCATTAGATGAACACTCTTACCAAAAGAGAGATTGACAGTTAGCATGCAATATGGTTCCACTTATTTAAATGATCCAATGATTTCTTGATGACAGTATGTGTGCACTGGAGGTAATTCCCTCATGGAAAATGCAGGATTTTGTCCCTAAAACAGATGCATGCTACCTAAGCTGGAATATTCTTCATAAAAATCTTCTACTCAAATTATCATCAAAGGTCTTAAAATATGTCTGATCTGCGATTTTAATGTCCTACAAAGCTTTTAATTTAAACCAGAATATCATTTTGTAGTAAAAAAAAAAAGTTATTCAAAGGACACCATTCATTTGAATTCAACAAAATTTGATCAAACTCATTCATCTTAAAACATTTTTCAATGTCCTGAAGCAGATGGCTTGATAGAAAAATGAAATAGCTTTTTAAAGTCTCAGCAGCAGTGTGATGTACATGAAAATATTTTCAGGGCTAAGACAATCTTCCTTGGAGGCATATCCAGTGTGTAATGCTTGCTCTATGATAGGATATGCAGGCCTAAAACTGAGGCTGTGAACAAAGAGAGGTCACAATTCACTGATACTTAACAATCCAACTCTAAAAACCTATGGCTCTTTCTTCTGTGCTTTTAATATCTATAAATCTGAAGTTATTAATTTCAGATAAATAAACTATTTCAACAGGAAACACAGTGGTTTCATTAAGCATAGAGTTGTGGGTGGTTATTGCTTACCTTTACACCCACAGATGTGAGAAATCAAGAACAAATTTATGGTATTATCTTTGGAGATCACTGTTGGGGTGGCTCATAAGAGAAAGTATACTGCTTCATATATATAAGGGAAGATAATATGTTGGGAACATACACAATACCTGTATTTTAGGGTTGGGTACCTGTGACTTAAAGCATTGAAAAAAACTATAACAACAAAGTCAGTGCAAAACTATAAGTGAAAAAATTATACAGCTGAGAGTTTTAAGAAGTAAATCATAGAAATAACCCTGAAGTTAAATTATTTGCTGGAAGATTAAGAAATTTAAAATTGGAAGATATGAATACCAACCAAGTCATGTGACCAGCTATAACATGAGAGTTATAGCCATGCTTATTTCTGCAGTGTTTTATCATATATATGCATATATACACATATTACATAATACATACACACATACATACATACATAGATGAATCTTGGAATAAACAAATCAACCATTGGCTAATGACAAAGTTGGTGGTGAGGAATAATAAAATCTGTATCAGAAATAGGGTCTTTTTTAAATAGTGTATTTTGTTTACTTTTATTAGAAAATTGACTATTATGTTTATTCAAATTAATAAGCACTAAATTTCCTTTCATAAGTACAAATATTTTTCTGTAATGGTCATATTATATTATTCCATTTTAATAGGTTTTATAGGTTAGTGCAACATTAAAATTCATGTAAACTTCTCATACAATATAGTGCTCAGCAGTGCATAAATCACAAAGTTATTTGACCTGATTACATTTTTATTGTTATAAATAGGCACCAAGAACAAGTCAATGTGTAGAAGAAAAAATGTTTATTGGAAGATTATGGTTTCCATTGGTGAGTGCATGGCCATGGTGATGGGGAGGATTGCAGTAAGCAAAGAGGAATACTAGCTGAGAGCTTACACTTGATGCATAAGCATGATGCATAGAAAGAGTCTGGGTCTGAAAGCATAGGCTTTCAAAACCTTGATGCTGCCCCCAGTGACACACATGCTTTAATAATGTCATGTCTCCTAATACTTCATATACAGTTCCAGCAACTGGGGATATCAAGTTACAATAACACTAGACACCTTCTCTCTCCCTCATATTATGCCTACAAAGTCAACCCAGTAGGAGAAAAAGGGTCCTAAATCCCACAAAAGTGTCAGAGACTCTGGGAGGGGGCTTAGTACAAAAACCAGAAGGATCAAGTCAGGGTAGGTGGAAGAAAAGATTACTGGGACTGACAACTAGAATTGGAAAACTTCTTTGACACTATCTAGAAAAGTAGTGCAATGGAAACTCCCAGGTATCTTACAGGATGGCCCTAGCTAAGAGTCTTTGAAGTAAGAGATACAGAACCTGAATTTGCCATCTCCTGTAACTAGGAAAGACTTTCTCTTATTTATATTTTTAACAAATGGGTTATTGCATATCTCAAAGCAGATGGTTGAGTTCTAGGTAATGTGTATATATTAAACATAATAAGCTATATTTTTAAGGTGTTGTCCATATATTTTTTGAAATGTATACTTAAAATTTATTTGATATAAATTATATTTAATCCACATATTTTATCATGACTAGTAATATAATTTGGCATCTATATACTTCATAGATAAATGATGGCATAGTTTAACTATTACTTATAAATATTTTGATTATAGTGAACTTATTTATTTAGATAAGATAGAACAGGTCTCTAAGAAGTAAATTTCAGTATATTTATAGTTTCAATTTTCACTTTGCCTTCTGTGTAGAATATAGCAATTATAATAATTCACATTTTCATCAGTGCTTCATGAGATTCACTAACTTCATTCCTTAGAGAGAGTTTGTTATTGCTCATTTTACAGCTCTCTCTCTCTCTCTGATTTACAGGATGTGGTTTTGCTTTATAATGAATGTTGCTTTACCAACAGCAAATACCAAATAAAAAAGAAAACCATGCTTATTCAGAAATCTTTTAATATCTAGTTTTTTGAATAAATTTTGAGCATATAATTAAATTCATTTCACTAAAATTTAGAAGATCAAAATGTGTTTTCTATGATTTGTAACTTGCATTGTAGCAGCAAATGATCCCCAACAACTTAATAGGAAGCTTAATAAAGTGTGCCTTTTGTTACAAAAAAAAATGTGTTTTCTGTACATAAACTACAAGTATTCAAACAGCATAGTTAAAATGATACAGTGACTAAAATTAATGAGATGAAAATAAATTAAAAATAAAATGTTTAAAAGAGAAATAGATGATATGTATATATATATATATAAACACATAAAGGCATACATATATATTCATATCTATCTATATAATACATATACATATATGTACAAAAATTTAATAATAAATAGTTATATACTTACATAGACTGAAACAAATAGATACATAAGTAGATAGATAATACATAAATAATTACATGGAATTGTTGGTTACAATTAGGTGAACAATGAGTTATAATCACCAAAAACAATGGTGTTGAATTAATGCTAAGCAGAATATCATATTTACAGACATGGAAAACAGGAAATGATTTTTGGTTATGGAGAAATAAAGGAATCATGAATACATATATTGTAAAGTTAGAAATGTAGTTAACCTTTTATTTTAACATGTTATCATGTTATATATAACTGAGAGATTAGTAGATAAAAAGGACATATAGGTAGGTAGAGGGATAGGATTTCCAAAATATAATTTAAAAAGAGAAATAAATGTTTATAGTTTTCAATATACTGTATAATCCCACAGTATTAGAGGTTATCTGTGATGGGACTATTCATCTGCATGTTGTAACTAAAAGAACTATTTTGGCCTGTGGCAAGCACTGTAGCAGTAGGCAGGAAATCAGAGACAGGTAAAGGAGGGCTGATTTAAGACAGACTCCTTCCAGCTACCCAAGAAGAAACATGAAGGACCCAGGTGAGCTAGGGACCATGGGTCACGTGGCAGTATAGATGAATGAAAATGGGTTGAGTTAAGATGAAACAGTTAGCTATCAATGTTCCTGAGACATAGGACAAACAGAATAAAATTAATGTGTCTGAGTCATTTTTGGAGGAAGGATGTGGTAGCAAATAGGTCGGGCCTCTGACCCGTGGGGGTCAGAAAACTTGTACAACAGTTACCAATGCAGAACAACTTTTTTTTCTTTTGTTTTTTGAGGTTTCCTTATGAAACCAAGACATTGTTGTTGAATTTCTGTTACTAAAGATATGATATTTACAATTCTATATAACTACTTTATTATGTCAGATATCAGTCTTTTTTAGTTGTTGATTCTTATCAAGGGTGGTGTCAGGACCTTTATAAATCACATAGTGTTATGGATTTGTATAAGTTGAGTCCAGCAGAATGGCTTTGGAGTTTTCCTCAATCCATACAATAAGAACTTGAAAACTGACTTATTATATATGGTTCTTGTTTATGCAGTGGCTGGTGCTATACTAATGTGGAACATGTGTAATTTGTGATTCCTCAAAGTTTGAATTATGGTTAAAAGGATCATGAAGAAAAGGCACTTCTTTTGGAGTATGGTTTTCATCAATAAAATTATATATATACATTATATATATAATTTTCTTCTACATTATCTAGGTATCATAGGTGCAGAATTTTGTTTGTAGACATGGCAGAATAAAAAAGATCTTATTTTCTAAAAGCAAGGCTTAGAAAATGATTAATTTAAATCTCTTATAAATCAATACTAAAATGCATAGTGTTAAACATACATACATCATATATCCTGTTAACAACACAGAAGAGTTCTGCTAAAAATGAGTTTCTGTGAAACAATCTTTTGTATACTATGAATATGTATTGCTCTCATTGGCTAATAATAACATAGTTGGCAAATGGCTGAGCAAGAAGAGACACTTGCACAAGCTTAATTAGAAGAATTGTAGGAAGCTGAAGGGCAGAGTTAGTGATGCACTCACAAGAAGCTTCAGGGAGAACATGCTGGTAAACAAGTAAAGCCACCAGCCACAAGGCAGAATATAGATTAATAGAAATGGGTTGAATTAAATGTAAGTGCTAGTGAGCAATTGTTTGGACATTTATATGTAATATGAGCTTCAATGTGATATTTTGGAAGTGGTAGTTGGTAGGAAAATATTTCACCTACAAATGGCATAGAATATCTGCGTATAAATTCACTCAAGACTTAAAATGTTTGTCAAAGGTTCTAAATGTGCAAAAATGAGCCAAACTCACCTTCTTAGTCTCCTGTCTCTCATGCCTGCTTTGCTACAGAGACACATCTCCTGGACACAACCAGTATGAAGTACAGAGAGACATCTCTTAGCCACTGCCTGCAGTCTTAAGATACCAGAACACGCTACCCCAGCAAGATTCATGGCAGGTTTGAAGGTTTTGCTGATGCAGACAAAAAAAGATTACAGATACCCAGTAAAGACTGATTCAGATAGAAAACAATAGGCTTGGGAGAGAAGAAAAAGAGTCTTTAAAAGGAAATAGAGTAATAAAAAATAATATAATAAGCCACATAAAAATGAGAATTACACAGAGAATCTTGATCCTATATGGTATTGTGCTGTCTTTGAATATTTTTGTCTGCTAAGCCACAGTGCACTATAAAACTGCTAGATTCAATCAACCTATATATTTTTAAAATATCTTGATTTCAAACTTTAAGTCAAAAGATACATTACATTGGGGATGAGGTTATGCTTTTATTGTCACAAGAGATGAAAGACTATGAATTGATTTGGGTTAAGGAAAATCTGGTTTGATCTGAGTACAAACATAAAAATAAACATAGAATGAACTAGAATACATGTAATATATATTTTACCTGTTCAAACATAAAACAAAAACTAATCATCTTTGCCTCACTTTAACTCAATTCAAATTCTATACTTGTATTAATGCAGATATATCACGGAATAAACCCGCCACCAATAGATATGTTTTAAATAAGATTTATTTTGTTAGAATCACGAGCAAAAGAAAGTTTTAGCAACGTGCCTAGCCACTGCCATACGGAGCCGCCGCGCGCTGGGGCCAGAAGCACCGCCTCTCCTCACACCGCCGCGCTCGCTGGGCCTCTCCCATACAATCCGGGATTCCCGCTACATCTCCCCATTTTGTCTAAATAAGAAGGTTCTAAACTAGGTATAAAACTACATACTACAGGGATTACCATAAGACAGTGTGTGGGAAAGAGGAAGGAACTAACATAAGTGAGGTCAAACTACCGCTAGCAAACAACTACAAAGTGCAATTTCATATCTAAAATGTTGATACAAAAAAAAATGTACAGGGATTGTTTTAAGGCTGTTTATCCTAAATAATAGAGTTCTAAGACTTGAGTGTCATTGCTGGAATGTGAAGTAATAACAACCTCAACTATCTAATCTTCAACACTGTCAAGACCTGAGAAGGAAAATATATACCTAAAGTTGGAAGCATGAAGTAACTTCCAGAATATAGGAGAAGACAACGACAGTTAACTACCTGGACAGTCATCCACCACTTCTCTGTGTAACGGGAGCATCCATCCTTGTGGCCACTGGCCTATGATATCTGACAAGTTTCCATAGAAGCAGGGTATTTTTGGTAGGACTGTCTTATCCTGTCTAGGCAGGCTTCAGCAGTTCCTATCCCTCATCCTGCAGGTCCATTTCGGACAGTGAGCACGCTGACAGCAGAGGGCGCAAGTGCAGTCCTTTGCCCTTCAGGCCATTATTCGCCAAACTAAACAATCTCTTTGCAAGATGTCTGTGATGCTCAACACCACCTTGAGAAAGGAATGGTGATACTAGGAGTTGTCATGTCTCTCAAGGCCAAATTCGAAATAACGAAATCTTGAATGCCATATTCTCTTGGTCTATGAAGTGGTTGAAGACACCTATCTATTTGGTATATTCTGACATGTTTCTGAAAAGCCTGAGTATCCTGACTGTTAGGTGATAAATCTGAGTAACCATAATTTGCAATCCCAATCAACCAAGAAAGTGAG